>JANHGN010003242.1:0-12957 GCA_024605025.1 Megaceryle maxima
GTGATGTTCTGCAGACTGATTAACGAGGTGTTTGTCTGTGAAACAAGGCAAAATGATGATGGTCCTGGGAACAGTCTTCAGGAGATGCTGCTGAAGAAGTGCATATTGTCAGAGGTGACAGAGAGGAGAGGCCAGAGATTCAATTTACAGCTCTGCAGTCCTCAGGGCATTTTTTTGCTGTTTCTCACCCAGTAGTTCTCCCTTTTGGGATTTGATTTTATCAAAAAACAACGAGGGATTCTTTGGAAAGGTGACTTTTGTAATGAAAAAAGATATTTTGATAAGACTAACTCTATAAGGCCTCAAAAACTCCATGAAGTACAACATCCAACTTGCTGCTCCCTTATTTGAGGTGCATTTTTCCATAAAATAGATGCATGTATTTATATGTACATATATATTCGTTTTAACATTGGCTTCTTTCTGCTTCAACTTCAGCTCAACAGCTCAACCGCTCTTGGAAGCAGTTCACAGGACAGCACAAAGGAAATATTGTGAACTTACGTGAGAGCTTCGCACGACCGATGGGGTTTGCTGCAGGAAGGGAAAGCACACATGTACCCAAGCCTTCTGAAGGTTCGGCTGTGTTTTCTAAGCCACAGCACCAGGTCCTGGTATAAATTAACATTTTCCATTCCCAGATGTTCGTTCCGCCTTGTTGCGACACCTCTTACCTAGTTTCAGGCTGACCTTGCACTGGGCTTGAGACTGTTCACGAGTTTTTTAGTCATTGTTAAGAACAAGAAAAAAAGAAACAAACATCTGGTTAGCAGAGCTGCCAAGTGTGCATTCCTTCGTTGTTTTTCAACCTTTCAATCCCTTTGTTTTCAGCCTGAAATTCCATTTGATAAATGCATGGAGAACCACAGGGCACTGATTAGATGCAATTCCGGTCCTGACCTACGCCACTGTTTCACCAGCATTGCCTCAGTGGAAGCACTGCTGACATCCACAGACCCCAAACCAGGAGGAAGGCCCTGGAGGATCCATCCCAACCATGTTTACATATGGGGACCTGATCCTACTCCCACTGAGGTCAATGGGAGCTTTGCCACCAGCTTCAATGGGAACAGGATGGGGCTTTAATGTTTTTATTGCATTGAAATGGTGTTCAAGCCCATCCTCTGCCAAGAATTGGGCTTCTCAGTTTCATAGATGTAGCATTTTGCATTTTTTTAATTGGAAACAACAATTTTATTGAGTCATGGCTCGTGGTGCTGCCACAGCCTGACCAGACCAGGTGGGGTTGTTCCAACAAAGGCTCATGAAATATTAAATGTGAGATGAGTCGTGTGACAAAAGCTTCACCTTCTTTACCTTGGCTGTACAAGCTTCAGCTTGCTGCACCTCCGCACAGGTACATCCTCCTGGAACACAAATGTTCAGACTTGCATGAAGTTGACCGAGGGTCCATCCTCCTCAGCTATGGGTGCCTCTCTACATCACCTAAGTAAAAGAAGCTGCCTTAGATTTTGTCTGTTGATACAGACACCCATTTGGGATTTGATTAGACCTTGGGCAGGCTGTACTAACTTCCAGAGGCACTTGTCTGTTGCAGGAGCCTGCTAAAGGGAGGATGAATTTGTAGTTGAAATCAGGATCAAGAGTTCAGTGTGAAAAGCAGCTTTGAATCCCTTCAGAGAAGCATCCTAGGGAAAAGGTAAGGAGCAAAAAGACCACTATTGTCTCACTCAATGGAATGTCTTAGCAAGGCATTAGCTGTTGCTTGGAATACCAGGCATCTGAGTCTTTTAAAAGCTTCTCGCTGTTTTTTATTTATGGGTGAGCGAGTCTGTGTCCCTGAAAACCAGATTTAAAGATCATTCATCTGAGACAAGAAAACAACAGACTTCTACAACACTGTCCCACCCAGCTGTCAATCCTCACCAACCCCAACCTACATGACTGTCGCTGTGAAGCGGAATGCTTCTGGACTGGAAAGTCTCTCTTTTCCATCAGAGATGCCAAATCTGCGGTGTGGCTTGGTGATCCAAGTTGACATCGGCCATGAGAACAATTCCGTTTCCTCCCCGCTGGTCACTTTCATAAATGCCAAGTTTTGGGCAACACAATGTACGGCATTTCCAGCAAACTGCTCAGTGATCTCATTTGTGCTGCCAAGGGTTGTTTTTATTTTTTTTTAAACGCTTTCTCTTTCAGCCATACACTTTAGATTAAAAAATAATAATCATGCAATCTCTCAGGAAATCGGACTTTCAAAATCAGGACACAAAGAAGCACGATCTGGTGGAGATTTGATCTGAGCAGACAAACTATAGCTCTACAGCTGCTTGTTGGATACCCCTTTTCATTAAGATGAGTTTCATCTTCTGGCCTCTGCTCTCCCATCACAAGTTAGTTTCTTACCCAATCCCTTTCTGAGGGTTTCCTCATTCAGGGGAACTACAAACTCAAACAGTTATTAATTTAACTTGTGAATATACAGTCCTCATCAAGCTTTGATTCTGATTTAAAGCACTTTCTGAGTGAGGAAATTACAGTCCAAAAGAGAGATCTTGGATGTCCAGTTCCTACACACAGAAGGTCTGAACATTATCAGTGAAGTTGTTCCCAGAGCTTCCAATCTCATATCTCGGAAGAAAAGGGATTTGGGGTGAGCTTAAGAATATAAATGCAGAAGGAGCTTGGCATAGCAGACTTGTCCTGACATTTCATAGTCCTAGATGGCAATGTTCTTTTATCAGCTGGAAGGAGGAACAATGACTCAGAGCTGGAAATGACATGGTATTTGTATCAAGAAACCTGGACAAGTGTGGTGAAGACTACTAGGAAGTTCAGCTTTGTGGAAGGAAAACTGTTAAAACTTTCCTAAGCTTTCTATCAGTTCCATCTATTGAGTGCTACCAATTCCAAGAGGCTTAACAGCCTCTGCAAACCAGCAAGAAACACCCATAAAATCTTTAATAAAGAAAATGTTTCAGAAATCAAATTTCACCAGGTCTTCTCCAAATGAAGGGACTATATTCAAGCTTTGCAAATTCTCCCTCTGTGTTGTACAGATGCCCTCTCACTGACCCATAACTTCATTTAACTCTTCTCAAGAGGAAGAAAGGAATCCCTGCTAAAATTATTAGCTTTCACAAAGAATATTCTTTTTGAGAAAATGGCCAGCACACGTGCTTTGCTTTCTCAAAGGACTCCTGTGAATACAGCACAAACTTTGTGATCCTGCAGTTAAGAGACATTTTTGTTTTTTCCATAGGCAAACACATATTAGTACTCTGTAATACTGTCTTCTCTCCTGTTGCACTTTCTAGGGAGCCACAGAGCTCAGAATATAGACCTCCATTGTGTTTCATGTTGTATATCGCAGATACATCGGATGCTCCTTTGGTCCCACATCTACAGCTACATCAGATGTCCCTTGGTCCCACATCTCCCTTCTCTCAAACTGCCTTTGCTTGTGCAAAATATGTTTGTATGTGCAAAGCATGGGGTGTTTGGTGGGTAGCAAAGATGCCCAAGAGCTTTAATTCCTTTTTGTTCAGCTGCCTGCCCAACATCAAGTGAAGTTCCTTGAAGTGTGAGATTTAGACCTGAAATGCAGCCCAGGGACATTAGCTGGAACCTCACTGCAGCCTCATAAGACAACATCTGCCCTCGCCTTTAGAGGGGAAAGCCAAACCAGAACAAGTTTGCGCAACATGTAATCTAACACAGTTGTTCTCAAAGGAGAGGAGGAAGATGTTCTTGCCATCCTCCTAGCATCCATCCAGGGCCCTATGTCCCCAGACTCTGCCTGATGCGATCTCATTCAGCTTCTTGGTTGTATTTTCTGCATGTAGCTGGGGGAGTTTCCCTCTCAATGGATGTTTGCTAACCAGAAGAGTTGCAAAGAGCACAGGAAAATTAAGAGCAGTTGACAGAAGAGCTCTCGGCATGATGCAAAAGGCTCCTGGCTTACCACTCAGTGTACAGGCCCTTAGGATAATGCATATCATCTTATTGTTCTAATTGTTATTACTTTCATTAAAGTAGAGGAGATGGGAGACCCAGAAGGGGAGGAGAGCCTGAAATCATGCATACCTTTTTTATGACACCCAATACAAACTGTGGTCTGAGCCAAAGCACCCAGACAGCCTATCTCATGAAATCCAGCAGTAGTAGTGAAAAGAGACCTACAAGTTACTTGATAAGATGCCATGTTATGAGGTATCACAGCCTCAGACACAGGGGACTTCAAAGTTATTCCCAGATATGGCTCTCACACAGTGTTGCCACATCTCAGTCCATATCCTGCTTGCTGTATTAGAGCACCCAGAGGAGCTCTGCAAGCTCAGAAAATGCTTCCCAGTCTGAAGAAACTTTCTTTTTTGTAGGAGAGCGGAAAACACCCTCAACTCTTCATTTCCACACAACAAGAGAGAAATGCAAGGAATTTTTGCCATGTAAGGCAATGCTTGAATACCATGATCTCAGTCAATTCAAATATTCCACCCCAAGATTGATTAACTTTTTAGCTGGGGTGTCTATTCCACTAAATAAACCCTACAGCTTCTGAAATGAAAGCATGAAGCTTGAGGCTGCACACCCAGACCCACTCTGGTTTGCTCCCACTGCTGGCTTTTGCAGGGATGCAGGTTTGAGAGCAGTGACTCATGCCTTCTGCTGGCAGAGCCAAAGGGAGGAGATCTTTGGCAGCAAGAGGAGTCAGGGTAAGTAGAGTGAACATCTGCTCATGGCTGAAACAGGCATAGCAAAACTGTAACCTGTCATACTATGAGAAAGACACAGCATTTCTCAGACGCCAAAGAGTGCTAATTAAACCTGTCACATCGCCCCACCAACATGGGTACAAAGTGTTCCCTTTTCCTCCTGTAGCCACATGCAAGCTACGATTATCATGTGTATTTGCATTGCACCTTCCCATCATGCTTCAGACCAGAAATCAGTCTAAGTGACAGGTTCTCCAAATGAGACGATGTGCATGCACACAGTTGTCATCTCAGGCATCATGAAGCATAACCTTTTCACTTCTTCCCAGTGCTGTGCAACTACCCTCACCCCCAAAATGGCTCTGTCTCCATTTTCAAAATGCTCCTCACTCTCACATATTCTTGGCTGCTCCGCACAGTGAAGTCACATGCATGCAACTGACCTTGAGCAAGACGCAGTGTCACCTCTAGCGCTGCATCCATCCCACATTCTGAAGCTGAGATGAAACATCTCAGAATCTACAACAACGAAGAGAAACATTAATCTTTCTGATCCATCTTCCTCTAATCCACCCAGGAGTGTCCTATAGCTTACGACTGCTGGCTTATTACCCAGTCCTCTGAGACCACATTAATCACTTTAAGACATAATAAAGCTTTCTAATGAAGAACAAACTACAGCTGTTAAGAAAAAGCAAATGCTAGGTTAGCTTTTGAAGGCATGTCATACAGCAGTGCTACAATAGTGAACTTCCCAGTTTGACAAATGCAATGGACGTTAATTAGCACAAACAGAACATTTGGGTTTTTGACTATTTTAATATTTTCATTTTGTTTGATGCACATGAAACACAATTCTAAAGAGCAATACACTCAATCAAAAATCCATTGAAGTCAGTGAGAGGCAATGGCTAAGCAATGAAGTGAACTCTTCAACAGACTAGATTTTAACTTGGGTTGGTAATTTGAGTTAGTTCCAAAACATTAATCCCATGTGCCTTGTCTTTGCCTCTGTCTCAGCTGTCTACAGCAGATATGGCCAAGATGCACAAAGCCATATAATGTAGATTTCCCCATGCTTACCTTAGCAAAGGTGAGGTAGGTCATGAAGAGTTTGCAGTCACTGGAGTTAGACCATTCCTGGTACCAGCTTGCTCTTCTGTGGTTGCATGACCCATTGGTCTGAATGCAGCTGACAAAAGGGAACAACAGGAGGTCAAAGACACATGACCTATGAGGAAAAGTTAGTGTGCCATGCTGAGCCTATCAACTAAGCAAAAGGCAAAGAGGAAGACAGAACATGAGGACAGACTGTGGAGTCACAGATACTAGTGGAAGCAAGGGGAAAATCAGTTTGAACACTAGGAAATGTCTTCTTTTAGTAAGGATGGGCAAGCACTAAATGAGGCTGCAATCACTGCCAGCCTCTAAGAACAAGTAAGGCACATCTGTAAGAACTGAAAAGGTGACACTGGTCATGTGTTAGGGAAAGAAAAGGGACTGCATGGTTTCCTGAAGTCCTGTGCAGCCATGCTGTCCAACAAGACGACACACAAAGTAAATGTCATATTTTGAAGATGTGGGAATTGGGGATATTTTAATGTGTTTTTTAATTTTGCAACACCCTGATTTCCTGGTAGTGCTCCCTTGCTTCTGGCTGAACTACAGGACTGTGGCCAATGCTAAAAACCATGGATTTAGAGTGATGCCAATCACACTGGGATCACACCATCTGGTCAGGCTTACCTTTGATTTCTCTGTGCCAATCTGAAAAGCATGCCTTGAAAGTGATTTACATTCATAATTTGAAATAATCATAACTTAGTCCCATTCTGCCCCCCAAACCTTCTATTCTTAAGCTTTTCACCTATCCTTTTGCACACATCCTTTTGCAAAAAAAAAAAAAAAAAAAAGAAAAAAAAATTAAAAAATATTGTAAAAGTCAAGTCCATTTGAGAAATACAGACTCTTGCACAAAGAGAAGACAGTTCTACTGTGCTTCTCTTCGGACTCATTCATCACCCATTTTTGGGCCAATCGACCATGAAAGTCAACAGCCTGGCCCAGGTCACAATGACTGAGGGCAGCCCCATTCCTTTCCCTGGAAGCAAACTGAATGGTGTGGGTCACATCTGACTCACACGTGTGGGGGCTGTTGAATAACCCTGTTTCTCTGTTCTGCCAGTAGTAACTTAAATAGGGTTGGATTTCATGAAAGCCAGACCAATATCTTATAATTGCAGAATGCCAGCATGCAGGGGTTGGAAGAGACATTTGAAGATGATGTTGTCGAACCATTCTACTAAAGCAGGATCACACAGAGCATATTGCCCAGGATCATGCTGTCCAGATGGATTTGGAATCTCTCCAGAGAAGGAGACTCCACAACCTCTCTGGGCAGCCTGGGCCAGGCTCTGGCAGCCTCACAGGAAATATTTTTTTCCTTCTGTTCAGATAGAATCTCCTGGGTTAAGAGTCTGCACCCATTGCCCCTTGTCCTGTTACTGGGCACCACTGACAAGTGTCTGGTCCCATCCTCTTGAGCCCCAGCCTTTAGATATTGATCAGCACTGATCTGATCTCCTCTCAGTCTTCTTTTCTCAGTCTAAACAGCCCCAGGTCTCTCAGCCTTTTCCCTCAGCATCTTCATAGCATCAACTGAACTGTCTCCAGTAGTTCCCTGAGTTTCTTGAACTGGGGAGCCCAGAACTGCACACAATACTCTAGATGTGGCCTCAATAGAGCAGAGAATGCCCTGTACTATGCAAGGCAATGCCTTTTTGCCACCTAAGATCTCCCCTTCTCCAGGGTAGTAAATAGTCAGCCAAACAATCTGAGTGCAAGGTGGCAAATGAACCTGACTACAGAGCTTCTGCAGCTTCACTTCAGTGCTAAGAATGACCAAGAAATACACATGCTTGGTTACGTAGAGGCCAAATGAAACGAGGTTTTTTTTTCATTTCTGTTTGTTCATGTGTGTGTGGACAGGGGGAAGTTTATTCTTTTTATTTGTGGGTTTTGCTGGTATTTCCATCAAAAAGGAAAGTGCTTTGAAGCAGGAGGCTGGGTATGTTCCTTAAGAACTGGGGGTGATTCCAGAATGCAATTATATTATTAGTATAAATAAAGCATGACATTTCCTACTACAGCACATGCAGAAGGAATCTTTACATAGTATTTAAGACTCCAGAGTCACTTCAGCCCAATGCAGGCAGCCAGTTGCTCTGGAATACCAGCTGCACAGAAGAGCAAAGAGTAAAAGAATGAAGTGTTTAAAATTTCATTTTTTAAAAGAAGTAACTTTCTTTGTCTTGCTTCACTGATTTTCAGTGAGCTGAATAGATGCATCAGGAGGAATAGTTGAATTACAGTCATGAATATACTTTTCTTTAGTGAACTTGTAGAGAAAATTAATGCCATTTTCCACATACCTGAGGAATAAAAGCACTTGTGGAGAAGAATCTCCCCACAGGGAACCCTTGTGTACTTTGCAGTAGTATTTCATTAAGAGCTGGAGAGTTCAAGGGTCTCAAAAATGTAAGCTTTCAATTAGCTTTCCATTGTGTCCCAAACAGCCTCTAAATACTCAACTAAACTTTAATCCAATCACTTGATTTGACTCCAAGCATGATTTATCTTTTAATCATCATAATTTCAATGAGGGGGAAAAGAAAGCAAACTTGTTCTTGGCCCATCATGACTCATACATGATTTTACTGCGATCAGAGTTGTGTTTTCCTTTTGGCTGATGCCTTGGCAATTGCAAGCATTGGCTTTGACTTTCTCTTTAGGTATGATCTTTCCTGCTTATTTCCCCACCTCCCCAGAAAATGTTGAACAGAGATGGATGTTTGCCCTTTATACCTTTTCCCACTGAGGCATCTGATTTTTTTTTTTTTTTATTATTATCTCAGTGTTGCATTAATCAAAAGCATCTGATACTTGACCTGTGTTCAAAGCACAAACCAGGTTTTAAAAATGGGCTCACTATTTTAAACAAACAACATTTTTCTAGGAGGACATATTACACAGAGAGCACAACAGTGAGACACAAAACAGCAAGTACCTTTCAGGCATCCACTGAGAGCTCAAATGGTGGAGCTGGTGTTTCCACCAAACAGAGCCTGATGAGATTTAATCCTTCCCCCATGTGGCTGCCTTGCTGGCCTCCTGAGCTGGTATCCATGGTGTACCTCAGTTTCTCCACCTGAAAATGAGATATTCATGCAGCACCTTTAAAATACTCTTCTCTATTCAGTTCTCCCTAATAGATGAAGTTTATGTGCCTACCACAGCATATAGATAAACTCACTGGGGGAAACTGCACACTGCCAGTTAGCCTTCTGGGAGCTGCAGCAGCCACAGCTACACCATCTACCTCCCAGAAGCATCCCAGCCACGTGGTTTTGCCTTCATGCAGTAGCCACAGTTAAATGCAACTAAAATAAGAAACGGGCCCAACCTTTGCCCATGAATGGCGTGAACAGCAGAGCCTTTGAGGTCTGAAAGCATTGTGCAATGTCTCCCCATACGTTATTATTCATGTCAGTGACTTGTGCAATTCACAGTTCCAGCTGACAGAGGGGGAAGAGTTTGCAAAAAGCTGCTCTCATCACATTTTGCTGGCTGACCAGAACCGTGAAGCAGCAGAACTCCCCAGAGCACACAACTTTCTCAAGAGATTGCCCATTAAATCTTCCTCACTAAGGCAAGAAATTTCAGACCAATTCCTTGAAGACTGACTCAAATTTCAGTGCAAGGCTAATAGTTTTTGCTAGTCCTCTCCGAGTGCCAAGTTTTGGAAAGAGAAGTTTTCATGAAAAGCTTTGATTTTTTTTATTTCCCCCCCCCGCCCCCAATGAAAACCAGAATGCATAACCCCTACAGGCTAACTAGACTCCCCCAAAGGCATTCAGATGGAAAAGAGAGCAGGGACTTTTAAACTCTTGTGATGACCTAATTGACCAGGTCTGCTAGGCAGTAATAAATACCCATCTACGGGTTTCACAGGAGCAGCCAGACTGTGCCTGAATAGGAATCCACACTCTCCCTGCTGTGATGGAACCAGGACTGGATGCTCATGGAAAGAGTGCAGGAATCTTTTCATGCTAATAGTTTCCCTGTCACCCTCCACCAGCTTCCAACTATCTGCACTTTAGGGACTTCTGGAGGTGTTTCTGGTTCATGATGAGGTTGCACCTGGCTGAAATGTCAGGGTTACTTCATGGGTTCAACCTGAGCCTTTATGGGTTCAGCCTGAATATCACCAGGCAGCATTAACCTAGGCAGTAGAGGAGACACACATGGGTATGTAGAAGGAGACACTCCCATGCCCAAAGCTTCAGTAAATGAACTTGAGGGCCTCCTCAATAAAGACTCAAGTAATAAAACAGACCCAGCTTAGCAGGCTGTGGGCCAGCTTAGAGAGTGCTGGGGAGTCTGTGGCCACTCTAAGTGATATTCATCTCCTGGAAGCTGGTGTAGAGGTGTTCCTCTCCCATTCATAGGCAACTCATCCCACCCCATCACTTGCTTCTGATTTCCTGCCAGTATCAGTAAAGAGCCACCATTCAGCCTGTTCAAGTGTCAACATCTCCTTCACATACAACTGAAGTTCACTTTGCAAGATGGAGAGTGGGGCTGAAGCATCTCACACAGGCAGAAGCTTTCCCAAGCTGTTACTCCTGTTTTATAGTGTGAACATGTGCTGGCTTCCCCATAAAGTGGCAACAGCTGTCAGTCAAACAGACATCACTCTGTAAATCTGCCTGGGTGATTCTGTTTTCAAACCTGAGGTCTCCAGGCAGGTTTTATGAGGTGCCACCTGCATGATTAGCAAGTCCCAAAGACTGCTGTGCAGGTGCAGCAAGCAGGAGGGGAGCAGGGCTGGAAGGAGCTGTGGAGCAGGTCCTAGCTGAGCCAGAGACCTGCCATCAGCCACACTAACCTGAACTTCAGGCTTTACTCTCTGGTCTGGTGCACAGTGAGAGCCTCATACTCTGAAACCACACAAAGATGACACAATAATGGGAAACATCTTGAGATTTCTGATAGGGGTCTAAGCTGGAGCTGCACAAGCATGGGTCTCTTCTCTGTCCTGTTCTTTTGGTGGGATCCAGCTGTGTCTCCTCATCAGATCTCTCCTTGAGGAAAGAAGAAAAGGATAAATTAAAAATTAGCATAGGAAAGAGTATGGGAAGCAGAATTTGTGGATTTTTTTCCCCAACTTTTTAAAAACTAAATCTTGGCTACAAACAATGCAGATATTCAGAATTTCTTGTACCCAAAGTAAGGGGACCTGTTGCTCCAGGAATGGATTATCCACACCTTTAAAAACTGATCATGCACCTTTCAGAAGATATTTTCTACAGTGGTTTTGCAAAAGAGCTGAGATACATTCTTCTCAAGAAGGGAGACACACAATTATTTTCTTAGTTCCTGGTAGCTAAGCCACTTACCCATGAATAAGAGAAAGGTATCTGAAGTCACTAATTTGAGTTATGCAAGTAAAATCACTATTAATAATACTAGATGTCACATAGAATGAGTTTTTTACTAGAACAGAGACTTTGTAGAAGCCCCATCCCTGGAAACATCCCTTGTCAGGTTGGACAGGGGTTTGAATAGCATGTTCTACTTGAAGATGTCCCTGTTCACTGAAGGGGAGTTGGACTAGATGACCTTGAAAGGTCCTCTCCAACCCAAACTATTCTATGATTCTACTTCTCATAGGCTATGGAGACAGGGTTATTCATGGACACAATATGCAATCCCTGGATATATTATTATGTTAATCTTGCTAAGGATATATTTCAGCTGGTTGAAGAAGACACAGTGATAAGCAACCTTCCTAAGGCCTTTGTATGAGGAACAGCCCTTCAGAAGTTCCCGTGAGCACTTCCATCCCTTCGAGATCAAAATTGTACAGCTAAGCGTAGGCTTATGTACATATTTTCTCCTAAAGATGACTATTCACTCAACCAAGAAGTCACAGACCCCAGTGTAGTGACTTGGGTGAAGAACTATTTGGCAGCAACAGTCCAGAGGTCATTCCTCAACTCATAAGAAGCTCTGTGAAAAAGGGGAAACCATAAGTGAGGGTTTTTATTAGTGAAAATACCTTCCTCCTCCTAGAGGCTGGGATTAATTTTCTGTGACTTTGCAAACACCCTGCAGAAAGGTTAGAGCGACTGTGTTCGCTTTTAAACACCAAAGACTTTGAAAGCAAAGACTGTCTTGACAGTTTATGCTAATAATGAAATAAATCAAAGTTATATTAACAATCATTCACCAGTACCTTCCTCCACCAACTTCAACATCTGATGTTTCCACCCTGTGAATAATAAAGGTCTTGTTACCTTTCTCACTTAAGATCAACATCCTGCATGTGCTGTGAAGGTTTCATTTCATAATTATTTGAGCAACTCAGAAATAGTTGTTCTCCCTTTGAAATCTGCTTGCCCTGGAAATCCTTGTTCTGCTCCTCATTACATTGTTGTATTTGCTATTGTTTTAGGTTAAAAAGAAGCACATTCTATTGTTAAATGATAATACTTGCACTTTTCTTGCCCCCAGCATTTCACAAACAACATGCCCAGTAATTCAGGTACCCCAGGCATTGTATGTGGCTCAAGAGAAACTATAGGAGCTTAGTGGTCCACCCTTTAGCTGTGGCTTTAAGGAGCTCAAACAGCCAATTACAAGGTCAGCTCAGGTCCTGGAGATCCTTCTGCATAGCTGTAGTTTGGCAGTGCTATTAGTAACACTTTTTGAGTAAAGCACACCACCAAGAGCTGCACTGTCTCACCTGGATAAAGCATTCTCCCAGGATTTTTGGCATATTTTATCTGGTTTTCTCTGTTCATCTGGGACCCAATTTCCAGCTCTGATGAGGAGCTGCACAGTCTAACATTGGCTTAGCAGCAATGAAATGATGGACTTGCATTTTGCAGTCATCTAACTTGAAGGTAAAGCATCTGGTCTTACTACATCTGTTCCTTCACAGAATTTCTGGGGCTGGAATAGACCTCCAAGATCATCAAGTCCACCCTTATGACCCAAGACCACAACATCAGCTAGACCACGTCACTAAGCACCACATCCCATCTTTCCTTAAACACCTCCAGGGATGGCGACTCTACCACCTCCCTGGGCAGTCCATCCCAGTGTCTAATCACCCTTTCCATGAGGAAGTACTTCTTAATATCCAACCTAAACCTCCCCTGGAGCAGCTTCAGGCCATGCCCTCTCATCCTGTCACTAGTTGCCTGGGAGAAGAGCC
>JANHGN010003242.1:13057-34515 GCA_024605025.1 Megaceryle maxima
TAGCCAGCTCTTGTGCCAGCTCCCTCAGCACCCTAGGATGAATCCCATCCAGACCCATAGACTTGTTAGGATCTAAGTGGCACAGCAGGTCTCTAACTACTTCCTCCTGGATTGCAGGAGGGATATTCTGCTCCCCATGCCCGCCTCAGGAGCCCAGTTACCCTGAAGACAGTCAGTCTTTTTGTTAAAGACAGAGGCAAAGAAGGTGTTGAGGACCTCAGCCTTTTCCTTGTCTTCAGTTACTATGTTCCACCCTTCATCCAGTAAGGAATGGAGATTTTCCCTGGCCCTCCTTTTGTTATTACTGTATTTATAAAAACACTTTTTATTATCCTTGACACAATTGGCTTCCCAAAGGACTCTCTGAACCAGCATCCCGAGTAGACCAAAGTCAGCCCTCCGGAAGTCCAAGGCAGTGGTTTTACTGATGGCCCTTCTGACTTCACCACACATTGAAAATTCTATCACATCATGGTCACTGTTCCCCAGACAATCACCAGCCACCACACCTTTCACCAGCCCTTCCTTGTTTGTAAAGGGTAGGTCTAGCAGGGCACTACCCCTGGTAGGCTCGCTTACCAGCTGCAAAAGGAAGTTGTCATCCACACATTCCACAAACCTCCTGGGCTTCCCCCTTTCTTCTGTGTTATACTTCCAGCAGACATCTGGTAGGTTGAAGTCTCCCATGAGAACAAGGGCTAGTGAACACGAGACATCTCCAAGTTGTTGAAAGAATATCCCATCCGTGTCTTTATCCAGGTTGGGTGGTTTGTGGCAGACTCCCACCAGGATATCAGCCTCACTGGCCTTCACCTTCCTCCTTATCCATAGACTTTCCACCTTGGTGTGTCTAACATTGAATTCAAGACAGTCAAAACACTCCTTAACATAGAACTCTACCCCTCCATCTCTCTTTCCTTGTCTATCCCTTTTAAAGAGCTTGTAGCCATCTATTGCATCATTCCAACCATGCAAATCATTCCACCATGTTTCTGTGATGGCAATTATATCATGGTTCCCCTGGTGCATAATAGCTTCCAACTCCTGTTTATTGTCCATGCTACGGGCATTGGCATACATGCACTTGATCTGAGGCATGGATATCACTTCAAACACTGGTATGTCCCCCCAAATCTTATCTTTAGCAGTCCCGGGTTTGTCCCCCTCCTGGTTCAATCCTAGTTTAAAGCCCTCTCAAGGAGGGCTGCTAACTTCTGCAAGAAGATCCTTTTCCCGCGCTTAGATAGGTGTACCCCATCTCCTGCAAGCAGGCTTGGTGTCATGTATACTGAGACATGGTCAAAGAACCCAAAGTTCTGTTGGTGGCAGCAACCATGGAGCCAGGTATTAATCTCTGAGATTCTCCAGTTTCTTCCCTCCTCATTTTGTGTGCCTGGCAGGATGGACAAGGACAAGAGGATTACTCGGGCTCCCGAGTTCCAGATTAGTCTCGCCAGTGCCCTAAAATAATTTTTGATCCCCACCAGATTTTGTGTGGTGATTTCCTCGCTACCAACCTGAAAAGTCAGTGATGGGCAATAATCAGAGGGGCCTACCTGATTAGAGATCTTCTTTGTAAAGTCTCTTACCTGGGCCCCAGAGAGACAGCATACTTCCTCCATGGGTTGGGTCAGGTAGGCAGATAGGGCCCTCCATTCCTCTCAGGAGGGACTGACTGATGACTACTCTTCTCGTTTTCTTAATAGAAGAGGTTGTCATGCAAGTAAGCTGTCTTGCCTTGGGCCACTCCTCCAAACCAGTTGTCAACTGTGTCATCGTTAGCTTGCCCCTCTACCTCCAGAACTTCATACCTATTATGTAATTGTATCTTGGGGGGTGGTGTAGGAAGGGAAAGGGGGTGCCTGAAACCCCAAGCAGGAACCTGCTTCCACCGTCCCTCATCTTGCTTGCTATTGTTAGCCTGGTGGCAGGGGGGGGCAGAGGGCTCCTCCTTCTTTCTATCTCCTGGTGTACCTGCCTCTGCGATGGTAGAGCATGACTCCACCAATCTATCTCCTCCTCAGATTCTCTGATATTTCTTAACCTCTCAATGTCATCCTGTAGTTTAGACACTAGGCAAAGCAGGTCATCTACTTGGTCACACCTTGCACACCTGCTGTTAATGCTGTCATCCAGTACTGGAGACAGGCTGTGGCATTCCCTGCAGCCAAGGACCTGGACAGCCACGTGCCTCTGTGGCAGCATTGTCTGGGTTGCTGCATCCTTTTTGGAACAGGTTACCACTTTTGCCCAAGTGGACACCATCTCCAACCTGTCTGTCTGCGGCTGCTGCACTCCAGGCAGACTCTTCGTGCACCACCTGCCCGCACACCCTGCTGGTCATGTGCCAACAAGCAAGAATGCAGTTGTCTTTCTGTTCATGATCCGAGCCCTGCTTCTGGTTTCACTGTGTTTAAATCTCCCGTAGTTTCTCTGGGAACACCCCCAGCCACATCACCCACTCAGTCTCTCTTGCAAGGGATGCAGAGTCCTGCTGGGTTTGTCCTTCCTTCCTCGGGCTTCCGTGGGTCAGGGAACCCCCCCTTCTACCTCAAAAACCTCCAAAAAGAAAGAAAAAATGTAATGCTTCCCCACAGGGTTTACTGTTGCTGGTGTCACTGTCTCACTGTTCACGGTCTGAGCTTGTCCAGGACAAGGACTGACTCCCTTTATTAAGCAATTAAAGGTGATGGAAACATGCTGAAACTAAATTCCCAGCAAACCAAAATTTTAAAATGCCATTTTGCTGGAAGTGGGGGGCTTCATTGGCTCCACTAAAAATGTCATTGGGAAGGTTCCCCAAGCTGAATGTGATATAAGGTCAGTGAGACAAGAAGGTAAGAGAAATCTCCAAACTAACCTCAGGAGACCCTGTTATCTTTCAGATACAGGTACAGGTTAAGAACTTTCAGCAGCTAAGACACTGTGAAGAAAAAGAAACTACAGTGGAAATATTCCTTGAAGACAGGTTTGTATCCAAAATTCGATGAAATAGTCAAAATCACAGACTTTGCTACACATGGATTTGTTTAGATGATGGAGAAATGGGGACAGGATTCGAAGTCCTACTTCAAATGAGGTAGTTCACAAAATGGGTAGGAAAAATTATAAAGGGAGATGGGAATATCTACACCTGGAAGACTTGAAACCCAAATGACCATGGCTCCATTGCCTATCATGGATATAAACCCAGGACAAAGTTTCTGACTTAAGAATTTGCTTCCATTAGATTGTGCTGATAAAAAATGACTGTCAGTCAAATGTTATTTCTGGATCCCACTGCATCCAAAGAGGCTTTGGGGGAAATGGTGGTTGAGCAGACCTTGAAATTATAGAGGTGTCAATCAACAACATCCCCGCTCATTGTAGTACCTGTGCTATCTCAGTCCCCATTACAGATTCCTTCACCCACATCTTCCAGAAAAGCGCAAAATTAGCCCAATTAGTTGTATATTCTCTCCCTCTATGACGAACAGAGTTGCGTAAACCCTGGGAGTGCAACAGGTCTGAAGTTTTGGTAAGGGCTGTTCATGAGGAATGGGAATCTCAGCTTCTCTTCTGAGACCTGACCTCTTTCATAGCTGGCTTTCTAAGGGGAAATATTTTCATGCTTTTCTCTTTCTTCCCTTACCCTCCCCCCTTCTGCTTTGTCCAGATTCTCTCTAAAAGAGCCAAATTCCCCTTGAACATGCTAAAAACTATGCTTGCTGGAACATCTGTTCTCCATCTGTGGAGCCAGACATATCCCCAGGCAACACTATTAGCAGTGATGGATCTGGAAGGGAACATTAAGCACCGAAGAAGCATCTGCTGAGAAAGAGGAACCCGGCACATAAAACTAACCGTGTTGTTTGCTGACCCTCCTTGTCTCTGCCCATTGCTCCCAGTGGACAACAACTGTCTTCTCCAGAGCCCTGTTCAGGAGAAGATCTGCTGTTCTCCTGCTGATTTTGGTATTTTCAAGCATCTTATGTATGTCCCTCAGGTGGACAAATGAGCACTACCAAATGTGTGGTTAAACAGTGCCTAGGGAGCTGTAGAAGCATCTCAAAGAGGATCTGAAATCAGGGAACTGCAAAGGGTCCACGGGAGACCAAGAATGCAGCAGCAAAGCTGCAGAGATGTTTTTGGTAAAGGTGAGGAGGTTCAGAGCTCAGGCAGGAAGGCTCTTCTGGTGCCTGTTTTTCTTGCATAGATGAGCCCAAATCTGCTTACAAGGGTGTATCAGGGACTGCTGGGATCAGACATGCAACCCCCCACTGAAGGAAGTCATTTCTTTGGGAAATGTTGCTTGGACATGACACTGGGAAAGTTAAAAGAAACCATTGCAGAATGAACTCCACATTGACTGGCCCAAGTTCAAGTCTCAGCTCTGCCACCTGTGACTGTGTCCATTCCTTTCACCCCTCCCTGTCAAGGTTCAGGGATAGGCTGATCATGAATGACAAACACTCTCTATTAAGCCCTCTCCCTCCCCAAAGGGTAAGAGAAAGGGAATAAGGAAGAGAGGTTGAAAACAGCTTTAAAGAAAATAATAACAATAAAATGAACTATATACGAATCTATACAAAACCAAACTTGAACCCAACCCCCCTGATTCCAAATACATCACCATCATCACTGATGCTGTGGAGCAGGCACTGGGGAAGTCCCAGACTCCACTCAGCAGCAGACCAGGAGCTGGATTCTGGAATACAGGGATCAGGATCAAAAGCAGAACAGACAGTCCTCCTTAGATGCTGGCCATTGAAAGAGGAGGCTTGACCCTCATGATCCCTCAGCTTTATACTGAACATGCCATACATGGGATGAAATCCTTTGGTCAGCTGAGGGTCACCTGTCCTGGCTACTCCTCCCCATGGGTGTACCCCAATGTGGGGCATGAGAATGACCAGTGACCTTGGTCTACACAGGAGCAAGTATAAGCAAGAGCCTTTCTGCACAACCCACCCTTTGGCAGCAACTCTAAACATGAAGCGTTATCACTGTTGGAAGCAGAGACTGCCTGTGAAAATCTGCTATCAACTTTGGACAGTGTCATTAGTTAGGAGAGTCTGGGCTGAGAATGGAAATCGCTGATCAGAATCAGTTCTGCTGTAGCTCAGACCAGGACACTCAGTCATTCCCTCCTGCCCTGTAGCTGTTTGCCTTGCTCCTTGTTGGGATTCATCTCAAGCAAAAGCTGTCTCACTATGGACCTTTACAAAACCAGTATTTTATTGTTGGGTATGGTGGTATTAATGACAAATTATTTACCTTGTACAAAACCAATACAAAATTTGTACCCTGAGATCACCAGAGAAAGCAAGACACATTCTTGTTATTTACCCAATATTTGTCCTGTATTGTCACACTTGATATTTTCTTTTGTCAAGCAGATTTAAGATAACGGGTTTCATGTTCAATTTGCAGAAGCAGAAAAAAGATTGCCCTAGTGTTTCATACACTGCAAACTTCTCACATCTACCCAAAATTGCAAAAATGATAGCAATCTTTCCTGCAGCTTGTTTTCTGTTGCCTTAAACTTCCTGGAGCAGGTAGACCTGCCACAAGGCAAAATCCCAGTTTACTAAGAAGAGTCATTATAAGGCCTATGCCTTACTTTAAAATAAATCCATCTAACACAGGGCAGAGCTACCAGGACTGCAGCTGAATTCATTGCTAGATGGAGGAACAGACTGTCCTTTTGGATCCATTGAAATTTCAGGTCATCTTTCTGTCTCTTGAAGCTATTGAGATTTGTACATTCAGCTGTCCTATCAAGGAGTTGTCTGTGGCTCATAAATTTCCAAGTAGGCATCTCTTGAAACTTTGCACATCACTGGGATGTGAGCCTGTGCATGAAGTCAAGCATCTGAGGAAGTGTCTTTGATAAAAGTTCTTTATGACATGCTTCAGGAAAATCATTTAGGTTTTCTTCATTTCATTCATTCAAGACCTTAAAATATAACTTAAGCTTCTTCTGAAGGAATTTAAACATTGGCTTAAGTATTGTGGAAATCAAGGAGACTGTAACATCCATATATATTACACATTTGCTTTCAGGTTCTAGTGCTGCTTAACAGCTTCCACCCCTTTGTCCAGCATCACAGTCTCACAGTTTCCAGCGCTTTTCAAGATGTGCCTTACCTGGTTCACCATTCTAGAACTGCACTCATTGTGGTTATTATGGCTGCTATTATTTTCCAGTGCTTAATATGAGCTGAGAAAGAGCACTGAATGTCTTCATTGCCCATAAAACATGTCATTTAAGTGTGAATCAGAAAACACGGAACCAAACGAGGTGGTGTTGGCTTACTTAACATGAGGTACCACCGCGTTCCAATATCACACAGCAGTGTATCCCATATCCCCACATCTTTATCCTAATCATTCTCTTGCTAGAAAGTGCAGAACATGCCACTAGCTTCTGCCATGAAGGAGGGCAGTATCATGTGCTTCTGACAGCATTAGAATAGTGTCTTGTTTCTCCAGTCATAGGATAATATGGGGCTATTAACACTTCACCAAAACATAAAGGACTGTATTTTGTTTCTTCCTCCAACCACTCCTAAACAAGACCAACAACCATAACAAAAAAATCCCTGTGTGAACCTTACTCTAAATAGCAAGTAGAGGGACTGAACTTGTGGAAGAACTCAATAACTGCTTCAGTGAGTTTTCCAGGAGGGCATCAATAGAAAATTAATTATCTTGTTACATTCATTCATATTATTTGTAGTCAACAGCTAATAAAAAGAGAAACATGTGTGCTAATTAGTTTTGAATAGAGAAGAATAGGATCATTCCTCTGATGAGGAGCCATGAAGTATTTAAATCATGTGTCCCACTTAGATTTGCAACTGGGGAAAGTTTTGCGATAGTCTTCCTCAAGGATACAACCAAGACTCCCTGCTGCTAAGGTTTCTTTCTTTGGTTTGTTTTTAATTTTTTTGGGGTGGCGGTAAAGAGGGTATTAATGAACTTAGAATATCATTTTCCTAACAGTCTGTAGTTGCAAATACTGCCATTAGCTTGCCTCAGACCAGCAGGACAGAGGATGGAGGAACTTTGTTACAGCTATGAGAAGGAAGACTACACTTCTGAATTTCTCTTCTGGGACCACGCAGATCCCAACGCTCAGCTGGACAACTTCCTACTGGATTGCTCCTCCCTGGCAGACCAGTTCTCCCCTTGGCTCTCCCCTGCTCACCCCAGCGTCCTGGGGGAGACAGAGGGTGGAGCAGGGGGTGCTGAAGTGGACAGCTCCCCACCGCCGCCGGCACCTAGGCAGGGACCAGGACTCTCCACCCCATCGCCCCCCGACCCCCTCCGCCACCGCCACGCTGCCAACATCCGCGAGAGGAAGAGGATGCTCAGCATCAACTCAGCCTTCGACGAGCTCCGGTGCCATGTACCCACCTTCCCATATGAGAAGCGCCTCTCCAAAATTGACACGCTGAGGCTGGCCATTGCCTACATCTCTCTGCTCGGCGAGATCCTCCTCTCTGGGTGTGATCCCAAATCCTACGTGGAGCAGTGCCTGAAGAATGGTGCACGAAGTCAACAGCGGGCAAACTGGGATACAAGTGGTGAGTGAACAGAGGGTGATATTTTGGGGGATCGCAGCAATGCTTTGGGTTGCCAATGGGAGGGAGTTGGTCAAATTGCTCTCGAACTTCCATTTGTCACATTCAAAGGGCTCTGACAACATACAACTTACCTTCATAAGTAGGAGCAGATTAGTGTCACAATAGAAAACAAACAAACAAAAAACAACCAACAAAACAAACAAACAAAACATACGAAAACAACCAAACCCAATCTTTTCTTCTTTCACTTTTTCTTCAAATTTTCTTTGAAGAGGGATCTTTTTCTTAAAAAAAAGAAAAAAAAACCCACACACAAAAAACCCAACCAACCAAAGACCCACAAAAAACAACAACAAAAAAACCCAAAACAAAACAAAAACCCCAACCCAAACAAAACACCCAAACAAACAAAAAAAACCTACAAAACCAAAACAATTCACTAAGCTCCTGGGAATGTTTTATTTTACAAACAAGAATAACAATTTTGTTTATACTCAGAATAAATTCTTAATCTCTCTCTTTTTCTTTTTTGTATTATGTGCAGAGTTGCTCTTTTATAATGCAAGCTGATAGAGCCTTCAGAGATTTTTCTTATTTTCTTTACAAATTTTCTTTAGCTTGTACCTGACTGAGAAAATCACCTGGCTTTGAACAGAAACAGAATCTCATTTCTTAATATACATATGTTGAAGGAACCAAGAGTTTCTCAGAGATATTACAGTTTAAGACTGAGAACAGGATATATAAGGCAGTGCATTCGAATTCCAGATTTGTTTCAAAGTATAGGGGAGCAAATGCTGGTTTGCAATTTACATTCTCATATAATTACTTCTATTTTAATGTGAAGGACTGTTATTCTAGTTTCTGTTTGGCTTGTACTTAATCCTGATTTATGTGGGATTGAACTTTGTGCTTGCTTCCACCAGAACATGTTGCTTCATCAGTCTACCATATGGTGGAGATGGGAAATGTCCCAAGTGCCCAACATGGGGCTTCAAGTCTCAGATAGAAAGCAACAGGCATAGTGTTATTTAACAGTGCAGGGAAGAACAGAGGGGGACTTTCAGTAGTTCTTGGCACTTTGCAAGGTAATTAACCCCCCCTTTCTAACTCTGTCCCTTTGAAGTGTAAATTCCTTCAGATTTTGCCACTTTTTGGAAATGGGCCTGGAAGCATATCAGCCTTCAAAAAGTGCAACATAAGTAGAGAAAAGACATTGCAAAAGAATATTCCTCTTTCATTTTGCAGAGAAGTGTCAAAGGGACAGAGCCTGCAGGGGAAAAAAAAAAACAAACAGTTTACTTTTCCTTTAAAGTTAATTAAGTCTATTCTCCTTTCCTAATCATTTCCATTATCTACATGACTGGGAAAATGACTCCTGATAGACCACTGATCAAAACTCTCGAGTGCAGAGAACATTTATATTTTATTTTCCAGCTGCGCCCACCTTTAATAGATAAACATGTTTTAAAACACAAATGGCTCTCAGAGGAATCACCTCTTTCATCAGGCTTCTGGTTAACTAATATTTCTGAAGAGCTCCATTTGGAAAGGTCTAAATGAATGAGGTTCCTTTTCTGGAGAGGCTGAGTAATTGACTTGTTAAACACTAATTTAAATGGTTTTAAATTGACGTGGTATGTCTTTACTTTGTTTTCCTTTCTCCCTTCTGTTCTGTGCAGATCTGACAGCCCGCCTGTCTTGGGTAAAATGGGATTAAGTGGTACACAAGAAAAAGATCCTCAAAGGCAGCATATTGCAAAACCCGATGACCTGACTGCTGGGTACCGGCTGTTAAATTCTCAGCACTGCAAGTAAAAGTGTGGCACTTAAAACTTCCCCTATTGTCACAGGTCGCTATCTCACCACATGTCTGGCATCCAGACTCTTTTGGTGTCAATTTATTGCTGTGTAGGGCCTTCTGCTTCTCTTTCTTCTCCTTTCTCACACACTGATAGACTGCTCTTGCATGAAAATAATAAAACGGATTAAAGATCAGTCTCATTACAATCACAGCAACAACATTTTCTCTCCCACTGGATGAGAGTGGTGTCCAAATCACATTTCCAGCACATAGGACAACTTACCCCCTATCACAAGAAAAAGCTAAGCATCACCTGTTGTAACCTATTGCTCAGCTTAAGATGTCCAGGGCAATAACTGTAAAGGTCACTCGTGATTTAGAGCACAGAGATCATGAAATGCCCAGTTTTTAGGAGATGAGAGACATCTCTTTCTATTTGATCATGTCTCTCCAAAATTTCTCATGCCTTCCTCCCAGTGTGACAGATTTGTGAGGTCGAGTCTAAGGCATTTTCTTATGAAAAGGTTGACAACAGAAAGCACTTGGGCACTGTCTCCTCCACACCCCCCATACGTGTCAGCCTGAACACTCATGCAAAGACAGCAGCTGGCTTTTGACATTTTTATTATAATGTTTCTGGTTTGTGATTTCTTGAGCAAATGTCAGCAACCCAATGCTGCTCCAGCAATCAGGAAGGCTCTGACAAACTCCTCTAACACAAAATGTCACCCCCAATCCCCCTGCAACAAAGCAGGAAGGTTAAACGGCAAGTTCACCTTTGGCAAATGATCACCAAAGGGTTTTCAGACCCATGATAACAATGAGGGGTTTCACATAGGCAAAACCAAAACAGTGAAGAAAAGCTGATAGCTATTCCTGACATAATTCTCCCATACTACCTGAGCATACCTAAAGCTAATGTTGTATTTGTCCGTTGGATGTATTTCCTGCCACCCACCCCCCACCAGTCCTACACTGTAAGAGCTCTGAATCAAATTGTTGGTAAAGAAGAGCCATTGTATACCTTGCGCACATCTCTAATGCCCTGGAGATCTGAAACCATTCTGCTTTCACATACTTTGTTGTGACATTGCTTAGATGCTAGATCTAGCTAAAAGAGAATGTATTTATTTCCACATACCGATTGGTTCTCCTCATAGGTCTGATCTTTATGCATGAAACCCACATCAGGAGCTACAGTTTTGCTCTGGTTGAATTCTGATGGGTTTTGGGGGGAAGAAAAGATGAGGAGGGGTCTTTGAGGTGAAAACTGACTAGATCCTTTCTACCCTTTCAATTTTTCTGTCAAAACAAAAAGGGGAAAATTTATCTCATATGAAAACATATTTCAGTCAATTTAGAATAAAACTTTTAATCTCAAATTTTTTACCCTCTTTGCTTTTTTACGCATTTAAGATTTTTACAGGAAACAGTGTCTGAAATGGTGGAAACCTTAAACACCTGAAAATGTGGTTTTCCACATTTATCTCCTTCTCTACTCATCTTGGCTTAAAAAACTCAAACAAACAACAAACAACTAAACAAAATACACAACACAAATTTTACTTGACTGAGCAAATAAAGAAAACTCTAAAATCTGTAAGATATGAAGTAATTGTACTTCCAATCCATTCCTCTCCTTTGCTAATAATGCAACAGGTCCTGCAGACACAGACTTGGCTGGGAAATCAGGGCATCTTTCTGAGGTTCCTGTTTCTACCTCATCTGTATGACTTGGGACGTGTCACTGATGCACAGATCCATCCTCCTCTTTCTCTTTTGTTTACTTGACAGTCCCTCCAAGCCCACAATTGCTTCTCTGCGTACTCTTGTGTAATGCCTAACACATAGGAATCCATCTGGGACCTCCAGCTGGTAATACTGAAGCTACCTCTATTTTTCCTGCAATAGTAAACCCCTCCAGATAGGGCTACACAACACATACATCGTAGCAATGTGACAGTCCTGATGCTTTGCTTGATCTTTCAGATATAGGTCATTTTTCTGCATCCTGAAACACCTAGGTCTGTTATCACCCTGTTTCAGCTCACCTCACAGTCTAAGCTTAACAAGGCTCAGGGGTGAAGGAGGTGAGAAGTACTTTAAATACCTACTGACTATCCACTCACAGAAAAACAGTATGAAGAGACTATGTCATGCAGAGGAGGCCACTGGTCTGAGGGAGATGTGTCTTAAACTTTACCTCAAAGAAGTAGAGCTTATACAACTATGAATTAAAACTCTTAAGTAGCAAGACAGAGGCAAATATAATCATAGAATGATTTGGGTGGGAAGGGACCTTTCAAGGTCATCTAAGTCCACCTCTCCTGCAGTGAGCAGGGACCTCTGCAACCAGAGCAGGTTGCTCAGAGCCCCATCCAACCTGACTTGGAATGTTTTTAGGGATGGGGCACCAACCTCCTCTCTGGGCAACCTGGGCCAGGGTCTCACCACACTCCTTGTAAAAAGAAGTCTTTTTTATAAAATAAAAGGAGGCTTTGTCCACCCCTCTCCAGAGGGACTGCTTGACCCTTTGTAAATGAGCACAACACACTAACCAGGAAAAAGTCACAAAAGTGACACTCTCCCTCCTTCCCACGTACTCTGATCCAAAGCCAATCCTCTGTGTCACTGTAGATGACACAAATGTCACAGATCAGAAGTGATAGGTCAGAGATGACCATCCAGCAATGGGTAACCAGAAATGCTTTGGTGATTGAGTCCAGGATCCCCAGACACCTGTCTGGGACCTAAAGGAAATTAAACCATCCAGCCTTTCACTTCCAGTCACAGCAGCACACAAGCAGCTGTGGTCACATCATCACTTCCTAGTGAAAATAAGGCAAGCTCAGTCTCATCAGTGGGATCATAACTATCCTCCCAAGACTAAGAGACCTCCATATTAATCTCAGAGTCACACCCAGTAACCCAGGTCCCACAGTCTCACCAATGCATGAAATAGCAACATGTTGCTTCTCCAAAGCTAGACAATCCTCTCCACAGCAGACCAAAGTGGTAGGTTGTCCCAGTGCCACAACCCCCAGGACCTTTGGCCAGAGAAAGTCCTTTCAGTAGCCCAAGGCATGATGCTTAGCCATCTATGCAGCTTGGTTGCCAGTCTACACCAACAGGAAATGCAAAGATCTCCTTGTCTTCATCTCTTGAGATAACACTACCATTCCATATTTGCAAAAATGGCACAATCTGCGTCACCACTGGAAGGGGAGGGCTGAATCAAACCAGCTACTTAGAAAGTGCCCAGAGAGACCCAATGGGGTTTTCTGCAGGTTGTCATCAGGATGTGTTTTTCTCCAAGGTCCTTACTGAGGGCTACAGGGACCTGTGAGTCATCCTTCCAAGATGCTTTCCAACAGACCCCACAGGTCATATACACTGCTGTTATCAGGGAGCAGTAACTACCTCTCTAGCATTAGTTAGTGGTTAGTGATGGAATAGCCTCCCATTGAGAATGTGTCTGCTACACAAGATCCTTCACAACAAGCTGCTCATAGGTGTCCAAAATCCCTGTCTCAAGATATCCTCTGGTTCCATGGCATCCAAGACTGATCTATATGCCTCAAATTTCTTTACAGTGCAATACTCAAAGGTCTGTGGTGGATGCAAGACAATAATGTCATGTTATGAAACAAATAAACATTTGCTGCAGGCACCTCATTACAAGCAGAAATCTCTTTCTTTTCCCTTTGATCCAGCCTAGGAATCCTGGATGATGACTTCTGAAGGTGGCTGGGTGTGTGCAGCTGCTGCAGAAAAGCACACTCATACATAAAGTCAATGACGAGCAATCAGGTTCATGCTCTGCTCACCACAGACCAACAACTAATCTAGAGATTACATCGGTTTCAAAAGCATCCTGATGACAAAAGAATATTCCTGGAACAAAGAGATTTTCCTCAAAGTGGTTACTCCAGATAAGGATAGAAGATAAAGCTGAAGTCATCCTCTGAGATCATAGAATCCTAGAATGGTATGGGTTGGAAGGGACCTTAAAGATCATCTAGTTCCAACCCCCATGCCATGGGCAGGGACATCTTCCACTAGACCTGTTTGAGCAAGGCCCCATCCAACCTGGTCTTGAACACATCCAGGGATGGAGCAGACATCCAACACTGATGCTCCACGCTCAAACAGTGATGTCAGAAAAGATGGAGATACCTGCTGAGCTTTCTGCTGCCCAGTTCCACCAACAGCACCATGGGGCTCCT
Organism: Megaceryle maxima; assembly: GCA_024605025.1. Taxonomy (NCBI): domain Eukaryota; kingdom Metazoa; phylum Chordata; class Aves; order Coraciiformes; family Cerylidae; genus Megaceryle; species Megaceryle maxima. Next base: position 26,659 of record JANHGN010003242.1, read on the forward strand.
ACAGGACTTGCCAGCTGTTTGAGTGCAGTAGGCTCATCATCTGCAGTCTGGTAAGCTCTGTGAAATGCCCTGGTGCAGAGACACTCCCACCTACCACTGCTGCTGTCAAGTATTCATTGCACACAGCATGACTTTGAGGAACTGGCTGTTGGAATTTGATGATGACTCTAAGCTTGGAAAAACTGTAGCAAATAAATCTTGCAGCAGGATACGTAAGGATTGGGGTTTGGGTTGAAGTCAAAACCAGAAATAAAAATGTTCCTTTTGGGAGTTAAAACTCTAATCCTAGGCTCTCGAGTCAGTAAGTAAGAGTCAATACATTTATTGCCACCATTAAAACTGATGAAGCTGTTTCTCCTCACACACACTCTGCTTTGACACTGGTATCATTACATCACTTTCAGTGGAGCCACATCTGATTTATGCTGGTTGAATGGGACAGTCCATCCCTGTCTACCCTCCCCAACCTACCAGGCATCTGACAGGCTATTACAACTGATGCAACAGCCAAAGATGCAAAACCAAAGGACATTACTTGGGTGACATCTTGTTAAATCACTTGGATGTAGCTGGCTGCTAAAATGGTGAACACATACTATCAAATCTGCTTCTGTTTCATCCTCTCTCAAGATCCCATTCATTTGGGATGAATAAAAGCAAATGAAGAGGGTATCAGCTCTCTCTGACTGAAGGAAGACAGGCCAGTCCTATGCCACTTTTCCTGCTCAAAGGTTCAAAGATAAATTGACTCTTCAGTGATTTTTTCCAGGTCAGCCATTCCTGAATAGCTCCAGGTCCGACCACATTTATCTTTAAATAAACCTGCCTTTTTCTGACTGAACTTCATCTCCTGGAAGTGGACTGTGAGGCAGAAAGACCCAGGGGGGCAGTGATTTCTCTGCAGTACACTCCACATCAATCCAGGGTAACTGCTGCACACAGAACACACCCACTCATCTTCTCTCTTGCCAGTTCCAGCTCATTCCCTGTGTCATGTTTGATAGCAGTTTGCCCAGTTTTCTTATCTCCTGTCAACAGGCTTAAGTTGACAGAGTTATTCTCTGCCAGGGAACTACTGATATTGATCCTCATTTTTGTGTTTCTGCATCTCACCTTCTGAACCCTGAAATTTTATTCCAGGAACAATAACTACAGAGTTCACATAAATTATAGAAATTAATAGAATCCTAGACTGGTTTGGGTTGGAAGGGATCTTAAAGATCGTCTAGTTCCAACCCCCCTGACATGGTCAAGGATGCCTCCTGCTAGACCAGGTTGTGCAAGGCTCCATCCAACCTGGTCTTGAACACATCCAGGGATGGAGTAGACACCTACCACTGATGCTTCATGCTCAAACAATGTGCCAGTGTCTTACCACTCTCACAGTGAAGAACTTTTTCCTAATTTCTAATCTAAATATCCCCTCTTCCAGTTTGAAGCCATTAGTTCTTGTCCTGTCACTACAAGCCCTTGTCAAAAGTCCCTCCCCAACTTTCTAGTAGGCCCCCTTCAGATACTGGAATGCCACAATAAAGTGTCCCTGGAGCCTTCTGCTCTCCAGGCTGAACAACCCCAACTTCTCTTATCCTGTCCTCACAGGAAAGCTGTTACAGACCTCAGTTCACCTTCATGGCCCTTCTCTGGACATGCTCCAACAGGTCCATATCATTCTGGGACTTGAGGACCCTGGAGCTGGACATTGTACTCCAGGTGGGGTCTCACCAGAGCAGAGGGGGAGAACCCCGTTCCTCAACCTGCTGGCCATGCTGGATTTGGATGAAGCCCAGGATACAATTCGGGCTTTCTGGGCTGCACTCACACATTGTTGGCTCATGTTGAGCTTTTCATCAGCCAACACCCCCAAGTCTTTCTCCTCAGGGCTGCTCTCTAGCCATAAAGATGATGGAACAGCTTATTCTGGGCTTCATCTCAAAGCACGTGGAGGAAAAGATGGTAATCAGAAGTAGTCAGAACAGATTCATCAAAGGGTAGTCATGTCTGACTAATCTGATAGCCGCCTTTGAGAGAATGACTGGATAGATAGATCAGGGGAGAACAGCGGATGTTGTCTTCCTTGACTTCATCAAGGTTTTCAACACCATCTCCCACAGCATCCACATAGACAAGCTCAGGGAGAGGGGTTTAGATGAATGGACAGTAGGGTGTATTGAAAAGTGGCTGGTAGATAGAGCTCAGAGAGTTATGATCAGTGGCACAGAGTCTAGCTGGAGGTCCGTAACAAGTGGCGTTCCCCAAGGGTCAGTACTGGGTCCACTCCTACTCAATATATTCATCAATGACCTGGATGAAGGGATAGACCATACCCTCATCAAGTGTGCTGTGCTGCCATTCAGCAAGATCTGGACAGTCTAGAGAGTTGGGTTGAGAGAAACTTCATGAAATTCAACAAGGGCAAGTGTTGGGTCCTGCACTCGGGGAGGAATAAGCCCATGTATCAGTACTGGTTAGGGACTGACTTGTTGGAAAGCAGCTCTGTGGAAAAAGTCCTGGGAGTCCTGGTGGACAACAGGATGACCCTGATCCAGCAATGTGCCCTTGTATCCAAGGAGGCCAATAGTGTCCTGGGGTGCATCAAGAAGAGTGTGGCCAGCAGGTCGAGGGAGGTTCTCCTCCCCTCTACTCTGCCCTGGTGAGGCCACATCTGGAGTATTGTGTCCAGTACTAGGCTCTCCAGTTCAAGAAGGATGGAAAACTGCTGAAGAGGGTACAGCTAAGGGCCATGAAGATGATTAGGGGTCTAGAACGCCTCTTTTATGAGAAAAGGCTGAGGGAGTTGATTCTTGTTATTTTGGAGAAGAGAAAACTGAGGGGAGGATCTTATCAATGTTTATAAGTACTTAAAGGGAAGAAGGACAGGACCAGTCTTTTTTCAGTGGCATCCACTGATAGGACAAGAGGCAAAGAACACAAACTTGAACATAGGAAGTTCCAGCTAAACATAAGGAAGAACTTATTTACTTTGAGGGTGACAGAGCACTGGACCAGGCTGCCAAGAGAGGTAGTGGTATCTCTGAAGACATTCAAGACTCGTCTGGACACGTTGCTTTTGACCTTCTCTAGGTGAACCTGCCTCGGCACAAGATTTGGACTAGATGACCTCCAAAGGTCCCTTCCAACCCCTACTATTCTGTAATTCTGTGATCATACCTTGTCCAGACTGTATTTGTGCTTAGGATTGCCTAGACTCAAGTGCAGGACCTTGCACTTTGTTTTGCTGAACTTTATGAGGTGGGCACTTCTTAAGACTGTCAAGGTCCCTCTGTAATTCTATTATACAGACACACACACAACCTTACTGTACAGCAACCCTTACACAGTAGATCACACATGAGCCCAGATCAAGATTTTAAGGTGACTTTATGAAGATGGAGATCTATGCAAGACCCCTCAGTCCATTAGCACATTCCCAAAGAAGCACACTGACTCTCAAAGGAGGTCTCAATGCCCTCCCTGGTTTGGGAGTCAGCCTCCCTCCTTCCTGGTCTTCTCAGCTCTGCTTTCTTTGCAACACAGCACAGATCAGCTCTGCTTTTTCCCCATCTTAACAAAGTAGCAGGATCCTCTCACTAGAAATTAAATAGCCAAACCTCATATGGAAGGAAGCCAGGAGGTGCTGAAGAATGGTACCCTCATATTGCAACTTCTGAGGACCAGCATATGGGCCCATCAACAGCAGGAAAATTATTCACTTAAAACATGGCCCCTGCTTCCAGCTCACCAGGGTCCTTGCCAAGAAAAGTGAGAATTATGTTACACCTTCCTTCCTCCAGAACTAAAGTACTGACCCTTTCTGAAACAATAGATCTCCATCAACTTGGAAACTCTGGAACAAAAGTAATCATGCCCCCATTGTGAAGAAAGGAGTTGTGCTTTTAAGAAGGACAGACTTGGGAGTGAAGGGACAATTTTTTGTTTGTTGTTTTGGAGGCTTTGTTTGTTTTCCTTTCGTCACAGACAAATGCCAGCATAGAAAAAGGACTTTCATGTTTCACGTGAAACAAGACTAGACAAGTAATTGTACAATTTCATATTGTTTCTTAAGTGTTACCAGACTTTGGTCACTGAAGATCTTGTGATTCACAAGCTGTTTGAGCTGTGGTGTTCAAGATTTGAGAATGATTGAGGCAGACCTGACTTCCAGTAACCCCCAACCCTGGTTTAAAGAGAACCTTCCTAAGAGTCTCTCCTACATTGCCTGTACAGAAGTTGGACACTTTGTAAGGTGTTCTCCAAGTCTCTGGTTAACTACACTGAAATTTTCAGGATGGAGACTACAGAAATGAGGCTAGACCCCAACAGCAAAGAATTATGGCACCACAACATTTTGTTATGAAGACAGATGTGCTCCTAAGAGGCAGAAATGTCTCCACATGAAGAAACAGTTCAACTGCACAATGATGTTTTTACCTCATTTCAGCATCCAGCCACCATTTTGTGCAGAAGATACTCCACAGAGTTAGCTGCCTCCTACAGGAGTCAGGAAAAGCAGTCAGGAAAACACTGTCTCTATCATAACCTCATTCCCAGTGGATGAGAGGAGACAGCCTTGCACTAACTTTGTACATAGTCCTGCACATCATCCTGCTGCACTTCATGGCTATCTTTCCAAATCTCATTACAGCAATGCAATGTCAACCATACTGGCTGTTGCCAGTTTGCAGATGGATAACAACTCTTAAGGTTGGACATGGCTCCACAGCTGTTGTCATGATGATGGACTACCCAAGGCTGTAGCTGTCTGAGATCATACAACCATACATATCCTGATAGACCTGTTTAGGAGGAGAAGGCTGAACTGCAGGGAGTGGATGTGTTAAAACCCTGCCCTGAGCCAAACACCAAGCACTGTGCCTTCACACCAGTCCCTTTTCAGTTTCTGAGCATTGGCTGGTCAGAAAACACAATGTTTTTCCTCAAATTATGGGAACATTTAGTACCTTGGGAGCAGGGCAATCAACAAAGGAGCTCCCAGGTAGTCTTTTCTTCACTGCCTCCTGCTGCAGAGAGGAATAAAGTTTCTCTGTATGTCTCATGATGAAAATCCCCAGCCTTGAATGCTCTACAACCATGGTCTGCCCTGGGCCTATTTGCAGATGGGATGGCAGCCAGAGCTGGTGTCGTATGGAAGCTGGTGGAAGTTCCTACATTGTGTTCATACAGCTCTGCAGGTCTCTACACATGAATCTCAGGCCATGTAAGACCAGAGAGTGAAGTAGAACCAACGGCAGGTCTGCTATTAGCAATTCATATTTCTTACCTGGCTCCACTGGCCACTTTCTTGGCCCAACAGCTGATGTGTTATTCACATGACAGACACTTCATCACAACCTTCATTCTCCTTCAAAAGGAATGATCTTCATTTTGTGCAGGATTTCCTGGGCTGTGGGCCATGCTCCCACTGTGTAAAGATGTGGAATATGACCCAGGAAGCTTGCCTGAGGAAACAGCAGGAGGAGATTACATCAGCTTGAGGATTTCTTATAGGTATTGCTGTCCTGTGGAGCCTTGGGGTTTATGGCAGAAGATGTTTGCTCCTAGGTCAGACTTTGGGAGGGAGGCAATGAACCTGTTCCCTATGCATGGCCATAGAGCAGCCTGACCAAGGCAAACTACTTGGTCAAAGCTGGACCTTGGGCTCTCCCTGCAGACACTCCTTGGAGCAAGATAGTTGGTTTGCACAGGGAAAGGAGGCAAGCACTTAGTCTATATTGGCTTTCAAGACAAAGTTAAATATACAGTGATTACCCTAAATGCCTTGATGAAATGCCGTTACAACAATCCAACACATTGCCCTCTATCCCAACGAGATAATCTCAATAAATCCGAGTATAAAGACTTGAGATATTGCTGTAGGGGTTTCCAGCAAGCCCTGACCTTTGGGAAGAGCCTCCCAAGCCACATCAGCTCCTTTTGTGGGAACAAAGTGCAATTACAACCACCGTGCCTAATTTGAGATGAATCCTACTCAGTCTGTTTGCTTAAGTCCAAGCGAATTTGAAGAGCAAAGCGCCAGAACCAAAGTGATTCCAGTCTCAAAGGTAATTTCTTGCCAGGAGAGGAGAAAAGGAGGACCGGGGACGGAATAAAATCAGGTAATGTTATTTTGCAGTAACAATTGAAGCCTGCGTCGCGGGAGGGTGTTGGAACAGAGGGAAATCCAGCTGCAGGCACTGCCCTCTCGTGGTACAGAGTTGAAACATCGCCCTTCCAGAAGGGGAGGAGGACTCCGGGCAGCATCCCTGGCCCAGCTCAGCCTCGGCAAAGCGAGTCACCTCCCGTGAACACAGCAAACAGAAATGGCTGTTAAAAAAAACCAAAACAGGTAAAACATATGCATAGCTATCTACTTCTGCAATTCAATTATGTTTTATGCCTCTTCACACCAAATCCCTATATTTTATCTTTCTCAAACCCTTTTAATGCATCTTTCTGCTCTCTCTCCAAGCCCTTGTTTGCACACCTTGCATACAGAAAGAGCCTGAAGTATTATTTAGCCTCACAATGCTCCTGTCTGCAGTGTCTGAGTGCTCAAACACATCTGTGTAGTACTTGCACAGCACCAAGATTACACGAGCTGGCACACAGAGCCTTATGGGCAGAGCATCCCCTGAATATGAACATCCCCAGTAAGAAGAACACAAGTCCCTGAACACCCTGCTCTGGTTCTGGAGACTGCCTGCCCTGTGGCAAGATGCCTCTGTCCCTCTTCACAGTCTTAGGAATGGCTAAGCCATCTCCTCTGAAAGCACTTTCCAAAAATAATCAAGCTGAGGCAGACACCAAGCATGGAAAATTTTAGCCCAAGCAGTTTCCGTTCAGTGCTGCTGTGTGGAGCTGAAAATGGACTGAAGCAATGGGAAGGGCAATCATGGGCTTGGCTACTTAGAGCGCACACGAGCACTCACGTGCACGTCCCTGTCTCTTGGAAATGTGGGATGGGAGAAGGGGGAATAATAAAGTTTTATTATGTGAAGTTTCACATACAGAGATCACAAATTATTATCAGTCATGAAGCAACATCAGCCTCAATGACCCTTTCTCACAGCAACCGCTTTCACAGCATTTCAGCGCCCGTCAGGTTTCCCTCTCACCTGCACCTCCAGCAACAAGTCACACTCGCAGATGAGGCTTATCAAAAACCCATTTCCTAGGTGACGGAGCAAGATTTAAATTGGGATTCCCAGAGAGGAACTTCTTCTAAAATGGACACAAATCTCCTCAGAAGTGAACCTTATCCAAATCCCTCTGATGCTGAACCGTGCGCAAGCAGTGCATGTGTGCACACATCCTGCTTAAGCGCGCAGGAGAGATTTCCCAAGCTAACATTTACAGAGGTCTCCAGAGGAAAATAAAGTTATATGAACTGTAGCAACCGTTATTGGACGTTATAGCACTAGACCCCGTCAGTGAGCTAATCTGAGGCCTGGTTTTCAACAAACATCAGATTCTCTCGTTATTCAGATACCTGGCGTTTCAAACCCACAATTCCCAAGGTCTTTGACTTGCACACCCCACTGCTGCAAGTGCCTCTGTCCTCACACTGTCTAAATCACAGCAGATGCTTCTAATACCATACTAATTTCTGCTACACCTTACTTTCCTCCTGCTGTGGAGGTATACACCAACACATGCAAAGTCACCACTGTATTTAAGAGTCTTGGGTTATGCAGCAAGACAAGTTTCAGAGAGCAAGTTAAACATACCAAAGCAGACTTTCCCAGCAATCAAAGATTTCTCCACCCCCCCCCCCCCCCCCCCCCCCGCCCCCCCCCCCCCCCCCCCACCGCCGGCTTCGCATCCTTTCGTCTCTCTTCCCCCCCCCCCCCCCCCCGCGAC
>JANHGN010003243.1:0-21016 GCA_024605025.1 Megaceryle maxima
CTACAAATTAAGCAACGCACATGGATACATCTTTTCTCACTTTTTTCTGTCACCCTCATTACGCCTGCAACTTTCCCCCCCTCCCACCCCAAGTTATTCATAGCAGCTTTTTGGAATAAATCTCCACTGTTTAGCTGCAGGAAGGACGGGTTGGTTTTGGCCAGGCAGGAGAAAGCCCCTGGGGTGGAGGTGCCAGAGAGAGGCCAAGGTTGGGGGGGCAAGCAGAGAGGGGAGAGTAGGGCTGCAGTTATGGCCAGTACACCCCCACCCCAAGCTCTGGGGAGCAGCAGCCAGGGGGGCTGCAAGGCTCAAGCCCATGGAAGACAATGGTGACCATTCCCTCGACCACCATGGCTCCTTGTCCCCCATGGTCCCTTGCCCCCACCTCTGCCTTCTTGCTGCCACCACAGCCTCACTCCCCCCCCCCGGGAGTCACCCCTCTCCTGCACGGCCACAGGCAAATACCACCCCTGCACTGCTCCCAGCTCAGCTGTCATCTTGCACCTGAGCACCACCCCATGCTGGCACCATCCCTCCACCCTCTCCCCCCATGAGGGGGGGGTTCACACATCTAGGGGCTGAGATACCTGGACCTCAAGAAGCAGCAAAGAGAGAGAAAAGCAGCCCCTGCCCCGTCCAGCTGCTGCCGAGCTCCTGCGCCAGTGTTCGCTCTCCTTGCAGAAGCAAGAGCTGAATGGGCCCCGTTGTGTTGCTTTCCCAGCAGCGCTCGCCGGACAGAGCCAGAAATGCAGAAGGAGGAGGAGAAGGAGGCGGTGGAGAAGAAAGGGTAGAGCACCCCTGGAGAGACAGCTTCCTCCTCACCTCCCAGGGGGCCCGGAGCACTGGAGCTGGGGTACCAAAGCCTGGCATGTCACAGCACCAGCCCAGCCCATGCCCGTGGGGGATTGGCACTCACTGCTTCCAGGGGTCTGCCTTTCTTCTGGCTCTGTAATCACAGGAGCTATGGAGGTGCAGGGCAGAAAGGTGACATCCAGCCAAAACCACAAGAGCAGCAGCAGCAGCTGAGCTCTGAGCAAAAGGAAAGAGGCAGGTGGCAAGACATGCTGCAGGGCCCTGACATGGTTACAGCCCTCTGTTCTTCTCATTTTGTTTCTCTATTTGTTTTGAAGAGGCCAGAGCTGCCAGTGCCTATGCAGATATCATTTGCTTGCAGCAGGGCATGGAGGCCTTTGATTTCCTCCCCACCTCTGTCACTTTCCTTCTTAGCCTTTGCATTTCACCCCCGTCAGGAACATGAGCAGATCTGCAGCCCAACAACAATCTGGAAGATTTGCTACTACTGTCTCTCTCCCTTTTAAGCCTTTTCCACATTCAGCAATCCCAGCTGCCAGAACCAGTATGACCCATCCTCATTCCACCTGGGGGTGATTGACATGCTGCCTGGGGTCTACAAGCTTCCCCCCTGCCCCTCCCTTGGGCCAGCACCCCCTCCCTTCCCACAGGCTCCCAGGGGTGCTTATCACTCCCCTGACACAGGGTGACCACCCAACCACACTGATGTGACAAGCAGCTTCAAGGCACCAGCTCTCATGCTCATCTGTGCTCTGCTGTGCAGGGACCCTTAGGGATGAAGGTCAAGAATGAACCTGGCCTGGGCTGGCAGGAATCACCCTGTGGATCAAACTACCTGCACCAAATCACCAAGACCCCCTTTGTGGTCATATCCAGATGATAAGCAGTGCCTGTTTCATGTTAAGAGTTGTGTTCTGGCCCCTGCTGCTGCTCTGACTGATGGCCTTTACCCTGCCAGGTGCTGCCCGAGCAGCTGGGCACACATGCCCCCCTGAGCTGCTCCTGCTTTGTCTAGCAGTGCTGGGTCTGGTGCTCCAATGCCAGCCTGTCATCACTGCTCTTTGCAGCAATGATGTCATCAGCTTTAACTTCTACCAAGGCTGTAGGGAGACAGGACTCTGCTCTCTCTGCTGGGACATGGAACATGAAGGGAACATAGTTGAAGTTCCCCTTGGTAAGGTTTAAACCACCTCTACCAGGCCAAACACTTTTGTTTTCCCTTAAAGAAACTATTTCACCTTTGCCTGAAAGGAGCTCAAGCCCATTGCTACCACTGCAGGGTGTCACTGCTCCCATGCACCCAAAGTTGCTTCACACAGAGCTCTGCACCACCCCATCTTGCTTCTTGCTGGACTAATGGAAGTACAAATTAAAAATATTTCTGACAACATTGGTGCTTTTGGGGTGAGACAGTTGCAAAAGACAATTTTAAGGCACTTCTGTCTTCTGCAGAGACTGGCACTTTTACCTTCACACCACCCTTTTTCTTATACACCTCTAATCCACCAAGGGCCTCTTGTAGATGTTAACACCATGCCTTAGTTTCTGGATCTCTGTTCTGCATCACAATCCTTTTCATCCATGACCCTCCTCCAGGGCAGAGGACATGAGCAGCAAGAGTTGAGGCAGCTTTAAGGAAAGCTACACTAGGCTCAAGATTTACAGAAAAAAAAACCAGATTCTTTTCTGTTAAAATAAGCTCATAACAAAACTTAGTAGATTTACTTTTGCAACAGCCAGATGAAGGAATGGAATGAGGTGAAGGAAACACGGTTCAGTCTGTAGCAAGTGAGGTTCCTTCTGTAGGCACAGGTACCTCCACTTCAATTAATTTTTACCAGTTCAGACAGAGGAGTTCCAGATTGTCACAGAACCTGGGAGAAAAATGCATTTTGCCCTTATTCTTAGGGTAGCCTTTTTTTTTTAAAGGGGATACTGCTCTTACATGAAGGACAGCACCTGTCCCAATAGACTGACCCATAGCCTGCTGGATCACAACCACACAACTTGTAACAGCCATCCCAGTTTCACCAGTGTGGGCCTGTTCAAGGCAACCAATCTGGGGGTATTTAAATAGAGAGCACATTCAAGTAGGTCTTGCACATACCACACTTTATTTCAATACCCAAGTGACCCAAGCCCATTTCTGTCTGTGCTGCCTACACTCCCTGTGACCTAGCACCACCTTTTCCTGCATTTAGGCCAAGCTCATGTGCCCTGCCATCTGTGGCACACATGGCCTCTCAGCAAGAAGAGGGCTAACACCATTGTCATCACTTCTTTCTGTCACTGGCCCCATTTGTACTGCACATTGATTAAAACTGAAAAGACAGGGGAGGAACAGCTCTTTGCTACCTAGAGAAAAGTGTTGGTTCTCAGAGGCTTGAAAGAAGAGGGAGCAGGACCACCCTGTGAGCTTGTGTGCTCAGCAGTGGTACGAGGAGGTGCCACAAACATGTGTAGGCACATGGACAGTCCTCCATACAGAGATTTAGGGGCATCTACTGCTATTCCTTCAGCACAAGAAAAAAGCACAACCCTAATTTCTTTGTGCTTTTACATGTGCTCAGCTTTCAAATGTGCAACAGTGCCCACAATCCTGGTGTTTTGTCAGAGGGAGGAGAAAGGGAACATGTACTCCACACAGATTTCATGGATTTCACTTCCAAACCAAGCCTATTTAATTGGGAAGAGAAAGGGAAAGGACAGGAGGAGGAAACAACACAGGCAACAGCAAAAAAAAAAATTTACAATCGAAATATGCTTGCTCCCTTTAAGCAACAGCTACCAGGGTCAGCCACACTATACAAATATCCCAAGCCACAATAGCAGAGGAGTAGCATAAAACACAAACCAGCCTCACACTGCCTGTGACAGAGCTTGAGAGAATAAATGAAGGGGAGCACAACCTGCCCCTCTGGCCTGGCAGCAGCAGAAGCAGGTCAAGCACTCCCCTGGCCTGGAGAAGCAGGGGCAGCAGCAGCAGCATAGCCTCCCTCCTGCAGTGCTGAATGCTACCAGTTAGGAATCATAGTCCCATAAAATAAAATGCACAACTGGGTTGACCCTGACAAGAGTGGGTCCCCTGTTACTCTCAACACACCCTTGCAAATGCAACCAAAGTGGAGAACTCTTCCATTCACAGAGCTCAGAGCAGTACACTTATTCTAGCATCGGCAGCTGCCCTGCAGACCAAGGAGTCACTTCATGATGAGCAGAAAAAACAAAATTCAGCAGGACTTTTTCAGGTTTATGAAAGCAGAAGGAAGGACAGACCTCCTATGGGGGTGGGGAATTAAAAAAAAAAAAAAAGGACAGCATGTCTGTATGGGCTCTGGAATCCTCTCCCACCATGCAGCTCTGAGTTCTCTCTGCTCATGACAGTCCTGGGAGGACGGAAGGGCACAGCAGCGCATCTCTTACAGCTGGTGGAGGGTTTGTAAGAGCATGTGGCGAGCAAATGAACAGGACTCAAATGCACGGTTTGGTCTGTGGAAAGAGGAGAAAAATTTAGTATATTAAATTTAAGAACTGTTTTGTATCTGACTTTGAATGAGCAAATAACATTTAAAATGCACTGGGCTTGCATGTCCAAAAGTCTACAGCTTTTCCCCTGTTCTCTTCTGAAAATACCCCCTCACTGCTGTACAGATGACTGCTTCCCATTCAGAGCTTGCTGGGGAAAACTCTCCCATTGCCAAGTCTGAGTCAGGAAAATAACAAATAATCAGAACACATTTTCACAGGTACAAAAATCAGCAGCAGATTGTTGATCTCTGCAGCCTGGTGTCTGTCTTTGGGTAGAACAAAGTGGGTGGGGGTGAAAACCCCTTTCTGGCAATAGGACTTTCCATAGTGATCCAAAACACAGAAGACAAGTCTGCTGGTACTCAAATCATCTCACCAAATCATTTGCTATGACCCGATAGTGACTTAGATCTCAGGAGGGCTTTTAAAGAGGCAATATAACCTCCTGCCATCCCCACACCTGAGGTCAAGTTAACACCTGACTTTTTGCTGGTCCACCTTTCAGGGTGCCTTACAAATAGCCCAGATAACCCACCGAGCATCATCTGAAAGGATCTGGCACAAAGATGGTAATAGTGAGGTCCACATCATGCAGAATAACCTGCTCCTTAAAACCAGATGATGGCAATAGTCAAAGCAGGGTTAACATGAGGCTGAATTCCCTAACATTCCCATCACCTCCCAGTAACATATATTTCTATTTCCATAGGCTAACTGTTCTCTAAGCATCACTAAAACTTCCAACAGTCTATGTGCATCCATTAGGAAATCTCCTCCAAAGAGTTTTAATCCAATGTTTCCCACTGTTCCAAGAATAGAAATTTTTAATTTTACCTCTTTCCCACTCCACCACAGCAAGATAACCTCTAATAATTAATAGCAGTGAGGTCTACTCAGATCCTGAAAAAGTGAGTTGAAAGTATCTAGGTAGAAGAGGTTAATCTCTGGATTTATAGTACATGGGCAGTAGCTACAGAGTCTGGTAGAGGGCTCCATATCTGCTGTGGTTTAACAGCACATCCCAGAGAAGAGTTAACTATTTCCTCAAGAACCATTCAAAGCCCCACACTGAAAAAGCAGGACATAATTACAACTTGCAGCTTATATTCACAGTGGGTGCATGAGGTATTTCAGTCATGATCTTTGAAAGCACCAGCCCTGTTTGCAATGCTCAGACTGTCTACGCAGATCCCCATTTCTGGAAACAGAGAACCTGAACTGATGATGTTGATCACAGCCAAGCTCCCTCAGACTCCACTCCCAGCACCAAGCCTCTGCTAACACTGAGGCTCCTTGTTTGCTGTGAAGTTAAAACTGCCTGCCACTTTGTGCTATATAGACTGTTGAAAAAGGCTAGTGATGTGATCTAATCCAACAGCCAATAATAGCAAAAAACTCCCCCAAAACCAAAAAACTCAACCCTTATAGAAAACCCACCTCCAGCAAGTCACATGTAGGCAGGCAGACACTTACATGCTTTTCAGTGTTTCCACACAAATTATGGAAAAAGCACACGTGGATTCACAGCACCCTCTTGTGTCCATAAAAATAAAATAAGAATTGACAGCAGAATAAGATGGATGCTGCTTACAGTTCATATCCCTAGTTATTTTTATTTTTCAATAGAAAACACTACAGCATCACAAATTGTCACAAAAGGAGAATGCTCCAGAAGCAAGCCCCTTGCAGCAAAAGGGAGAAGAGCTCTAGCCTACACAGCTACAAGAATGTTACAGCTCCAGAAGTCCAAAGGAGATAACTGTAATCCTAAAGGAAAATCCTGGAAAGCATCACAAAAACACAAACCAGTTTTCTGCAAATGAAGGTTTCATGAGTTTGACAGAGTGGAATTAGCTTTGGTGCAAAAACAGAGCCAAAATGAGCTCTGCAGATTACTAGGTTAACCAGTTAGAGGTTTGATTTAAGGTCAGGACACGATTTTTGTTCCGTCTGAATTCCAAGGAATGGTAAAGGATGTGTGTTAAACTGTTTTAACTGAACTTTGTGGTTCTTGAGCTGTTATTTTTCTCTCCAGGCAACTATAAGGGATTTAACAGCTGTTTGCCTTTATTTCCCTAGGGAAAGCATTTTAAAAGATATATTTATACAACAAAAATTTGTATTACTTTTATAGTGTTGACTTCATTATGCTGCACAGAACAGATTTCCCTATGATAATGACACTTTGCAAGAGAGAGGTTTGCAAATCAGAGAAAGCTTCGGCTCCAAGAATTTCATAGCATCAGGGGCATGGCAGGCTCAGCACCAGCACCCTTACAAACCAAAGACAGACCTGCCTTCTACTATGAGGGTCTCTTGGCACTCAACTTTTACAGAGCCTTTGAAAAAACCTCACACTTTCAGAGTGTTTCCCCTCTTGTAGAGAAACACTGGCTATGGATTCAATGGAATTTTTGTTGATAAATTCATTAAGACCAGAATTTTACTCTTAATCTGTTACATACTGCCTCACTTACAAATTAAAAAACCCCACATTTATTGTCACTTTGCAGGCCTGGAGCCTGGGAGAGGCCTACATACACACATACAAGGAGAGAGGGACAATTGTCTTTTGCAAGCAAATTTGTTTAGGACACATCAAGTTGAGGTTACTCTAGGCACTGGAATCCGACATAAGCTATTAGAAGGCTCAAATGCACTGAACCAAAGTCCCCTTTTATGCATTCCTAACTTCAAGTGATTGAAATCCTCTGTTAGGAGGGCTGGAGCTAATAGACACTAAGTAGTACTTGTTTTGATCAAGCTGAGTTTCTGCCTGATTAGTGCCTGATGAAGTAAGCCATCATTTTCTTCACTCTATTTTAGGGCTAGCATTGAATCCTTACACTGCACAGATCTACTTGATCAACAAAGCAAGATCACAGACAGCAGTATAGGAAACAGCAGACATCCAGTGATCTGTCTGGACAACCTCATATAGCAAATCCTGATAGTTCTCGCTTAAACCTGTAAGATTGAGTGGTAGGTCTGGTTGAGGCACCAGAAGAGTCTCTAGGTCAGCATATGCACATGTGTAAACAAGCTAGTTACATAGTTTTGTTTTTCAAAATTAACTTTAGCAATGTACATCCAACAAACAGTCATGCTATACATCAGCTTTGACAGTTTCAGCCACACCAATGCTTGGAAAAATTCTTCTTCCCTATTACAACTGGCCTGCTTCCAGTCTAAGAACTAAGAAACAAACAACTACCAATATTTGTACTGCCCATATTTTGTACTGATGCCTCTGACTTTTATCAGCAGAAGATCGCAAGCCTCAGCATATTCCCCACACCAGGAAAATTGGGAAGGCTTAAGCCTTGTTCTAGAACCTGTTAATAAAGCTGCTCTCACCTATGTGAAATGTGGTCCATGCTGAGCCAAAGCATCACTGAGTTTGTCAGATTTCAGACCTCTGCTGGCTTTACTTAACATTACAATTTTGGACCATTTCTCCCCTTGACTGCTGAATTCCTTGCTTAAGCTGGTGGAGGCAGGAGTCAATACTATAATGTTGTTACTTCTAGCACAGCTAAAGGCAGGCAGTAGAAGAAGCTGCTTCACTTATGCTGCCAATTTTGTTCTCAAAAAAAATCACTACCCTTGTTGCTGTCACAGTTCCTAAATGAAACTGTTCCTACTATTTCAAGTCTTTGTGTTTTGCACTATTTTGATCTGCTAGTGTTCAGTGTTACATAGCATGACAATTCAGGTAGAGCTCTACTGACCCTCATATTCAGAGGGATGATTTGGAGGACACAGACCCAGGGTACTCATAGTTCACTCAAGTAGTAACTAGAAACCCAGAAGGTTTCCTTAAAACCAACACCCCTCTTCTGTGACTGGCACCAGTCTCTGCTTCAGAGCCAGTTAGTTGCAAAGCCAGCTTCTCACCATTTCTTCAGGATCAAGATGCATTACTTTAAGTCTGGCATTCTGGAATAAGCAAGATAAAAGTAGAGGTCCATCAAACTATTAAGCCTTCATTTCAGAACAGATATTTAGTGAGCTTTAACAGAATAGCTTGCATGTAGCTATTAACTCTGTTTCACTAGCTCCCATGGAGAAGACTGCATGGCAAGTACAATACTCACTTTGTGACAAAAGCCGAGAGAACTGGGGCCAGGGCTTTAGGGAAATAATCCTGCTGGACCATATGGTTCAGGGTCATAAGAATACCATAGAGGCTTGGAGCAGCTTTGATCTTCTCTTCACTCTGAGAAAAGGACATTAAGTCAGTCAAATACCAGACAATCACTTTTTTATCTAATCCACTCTAGTTCAGAGACAATGAATTCTCTGATGAATGAAGTGCTGCCACACACTGTAGGAGATAAAGCTGCTCACTAGGCTAAGGACAACATTCCTCAAGACAAAGGTAGCCAACTCCATAGACTTCTAGCACCAGCATCTGAAATAAAGCAGCATCATGAATATTCTAGTCATTGACAGCAGCAACAGTGGGGAAGGGGAAGCAATGAATTCTCAAGTTAGAGACAAATCTTCTCAGAAGCCCGTATCAAAGTACTCCCCTTATGAACAGAAGTATGGTGAAATTCCTTAAGAATTCAGTTGCTTAATTTCACACTTTTTTTCTTGTATTATTCTGTAGCTCATTTTTCTACCCTCTCCAGTTCTTCCTCCAGAACTTCATGTAGTATTCACAGAACTGGTCTCCCAATTATGTACAAGGTAAAGCTAATAGTCATCCCTATTGCTGTTCCCCTGCTTACACGATGCATAAGTAATTCTTGCCACTAATGTGATGCTAACTCGTGTCCCAGATCACATCTTCATTTCTCCACTGACATCCCAACTAAAGCCCTTCATACTGTAGGCAGAATCTGGACCCATGTTCCTAGGTGTATGACCTCATATTTCATGGTGCTAAGAGTACCTGTTGCTTGTGTGCTTCCAGCTATGTGGGAGAGAAAATTATGGGAGTTGCTTCCTCTCCACATAAGTTTAATTCAAACAGTCCTCTGCATGGCAGAGGACAAACAATCATCTGGCTAATCCTCAAAGGCTTTATTATCAATGCCACTTCCTGGTCTGAAAGAGTTGTTCTAGACCACAAAGACCGATTTGTACCTCATGCATATTTGCTATGGGATAAGAGGTAAGTGGTAGTCCCTGAAACAAGCATTCTGAAGAACAGAAAGCCATCCTGGCTTTGTTCAACTGTCTGGAAGTGGAAGGCTCAGCACTGGTCCAAGGAAAGACTAAACTGATTTTTAGGAAATGAATATGTACTCAAGTATGTCAACAGCTGTCTGTATTCCAAGTTGGGTATTACCAGAAGAAAATCTATAAACCTAATTAAGAGCATGTGTCTACAACCAATTATGGCTATTCTGTGGTTTAGAATTGTCTTGGTCAAAGTTTCCATTCTCAGCTTCAAGGCAGCAAGAAGCATTAACCCTTGTAGCACAAATAGGCAAAGGTTTTCCTTAAGTTTTAAGACAGAGCCTCTCCTCATTCACCTCTCAAAGTAAAACTGCAGGTATGCCCATGCAATTTGCATTAAAGGAGGGTCCTGGGGACCCTGAGTAAGTTTATTTCATGTAACTATGTAGTTGTCTGGTATCCGGCAAAAATATTCCAAAGCACGAAGATATATGCTACTGGTCTAGCATGAGTAGTTGGATATATGTTTTATGAACCATGCTACTAAGATGTGCCCTAAAGAACCATGTTAATTAATAATATTGTAGATTATACTCCTGGACATGGCTTTTTATAGACATTATAGTCCAGCAGCAGAACTATTTCCTTACCTGACCCTCCCTACCTTTAGGGAATGACTGAGAATGCAGAGCACATTAAGCAGAAGTAGTACAAAGAGCCAACACCTTCAGCCTAATGCAACCTTGCAATTTGCAATTTCTGCTGGACCTGCAGACTTCCATTGTCCCTGGGCATCAGGCATGCACAGGCACCCAGCTGCTTCCATGGCAACATGATTACCCAAAACCCAGTCTGTCTAGTCATCAACAGCCTAAACACTCACTTAACTCTTTCCTGCTTCCTCACCTTAAGTAGTCCCATGTGGATCAAGAGGCTTGTGACAAATGTATCTGAATTAAATGTGGCAGAAGTGAAGGCTTTTCTCATCAAGGCATCTAAAAAGAAATAAATGCATCATGTCAAACTACACAGAAAGATGTTACGGAATTTAGCATCCAGATTGATCATACAGGACCTCAGGGAATATCAGCTGTTAAAAGGGGTTTGGGAGGTGCTATCTGTTAGGATTCCAGTTGTCTCTGCAGGAACTAGGTATAATCTGTGAAACACAGAGGCAGGTAAAACCCAGTCTTAAGTATATGGCCTGATACAAAGGTAAAAAAATCCAACCAAAACAACATAAAGTTTCCATACTGCCAAGATCGACCTCAGTCCTATGTACCACAAAATGATCTACTCACTGTATTTGAACATGCACCCTATGTGCACACAAATACAATGAGATGAAGTAGAACAGCAAGAGTCGGAGCCTTAACATTTTAAAGGCCAGCAAGAATTCACCTTTCATTTGAAGCCACAAAGAATGAGAACAATGAGAAAACTCAGTCCTGAGGGAACCCAGAAATAAGCTGAAGAATAATTCTTGCACAAGCCATAGGCACACCAGTGCTTTAGCCTCACTTATAAAAGGTACAGAAAGCACCTGTTTTGACTTGTGACCATTATGGGTTCCTGGAATGCACAGAACCCACCAGAGGAGCTGTAGAACAGTGTCAGACATTAACCAGGGACCTCACTGTCAACTGATAGTTACTGTTCTGAGAAGAAAGTAATTGCCAGGTTCTAACTTTACCCAAGGAACAGGAGTAGCAAGGAACAGCAGTTCAGAAAACAGGAATATCCTGTGCTCCTTTTTGTGTTGGAGACAACTCACAATGGGCAAGAGCTAAGGCCAGTTCAGTAAGATGCCAACTATTTTTGACTGATTGGACCCACAACCAACTGGAGAGAACTATTACATTACTGTTTGACAGACAATGGCTTCACACAGTTTCACTATGTTTAGTTATTCCAAACTAAGAAATTCCAAACTAAGGAAATACAGTTTGGAACAAAAACATTTGTTTGCAGTAAATCACTCTGGTTTTAAAAGTAATAGATCCAGCTCTCTTAGACAATATTGATAGGTAGCTCAAATATGGGAGAACTGTACTGCTGGAAGACTTGAAAAAGATGAAAGCCAGTGGTCAGAGCATTTGAAAATTCCTGTTTTCAAGTGTGAACATGAAGGGATACCCTTGACCCCACAAAAATCAGACCTAACCTGAATCACTGTTCCACAATACAGTGAGGACCAGTCCCTTGCCTGTACACTAGCTCCCATGTCTCGTCTCATGTTGCAAATCTCTGCTTCCTGAAGAAATTAAAGATGTTTCAGACTGGTAAGACTAAGAGGTCTCTAAGAATAACAGGTCTCTTTACTCTCTCCATACTACACTGGAGAGGCTATCTTCTATCAAATACTTTTAAAATAAACAGCCTTAAAAAAGTAACTGACCTTGGAACACAGAACTACTGGCTTTTTACAGCCCAGCATCATGGAGATTTAGTAAAGCAGCACAGGTCCACTAAGACAGAAACCACAACAGACATTCATCATCAAGCTTTGGAAGCACAAGATAAGTCCAGAATCAATCTCTACTTTCACTCCACACAACAGCATGGTAGAGCTTGGTACTTTGTTATGTGGGGTGTCCCACTGACAGGGACAAGAGTCCCATGGCGTGGCCCACAGGGGCCTTCCTCTCAACACACTGACATCCCTGACACTGAAGCAGGTCACACCATGAAGTGAAGAAAGGACCTCTCACCTGTTGTTTCATGCACTGCTGTTTTCACTGGGGCTTCATCTTTGAAGACAGAGGATATCCTTAGGAGAGTTGTAACTACTTTCTCTACATCAGATACATCTGTCTGAAAGACAAGAAAAGGGAAAACAAACATCAGGGGCCGATCAGTTCACTGCTCATCAGCTAGAGAAGATGGGTCTCTGCTAGGGCTGTGATAAGAATTGCAGCCTTCAGCTGATCAACATCAGTTTTGCCTTGGCCATATCACAAGGCATAAGCATCACTGTCAAAAATTACTCTGTGTGGAAGCTCCGGTGCCAGTATAAGCCTTAACTGCATCATCTGCTTCCATAAGGTTCCTCAGGATCACTGGGAAGAAGATGCAAATCTAAGTCTCAGAGAAAGCTATCACCTCTAGGGATTAAATGATTGAGAGAACCAAGCACAGAAGACCACCAGGACACCTACCTGCTGAGCTATCAGCACAGAGCACTTTGGTCCTAGTCGCAACAGCTTCTCTGGTGATGGGAAAGCAAGGAATGTGTCAACATCCACAGGAGGAGATGGCACTGGAGTTGAATCCTGAAACAGGCAGAATCCATCTCAAGCTTACTCTTGAAAGTAAATTCGTTCAGCAGCAAAGCTACATAAGACAGGTCAGCACACATACATCAGGTCAGATTTTTTTCTACTTGAAAACTATTTGAGGCTGTAATGAGCCCAGAGTTGGAATAGCCAGAACACGCCAGTATGAGTGCATGGCATTGCATATACAAGGTTCCCACCACCTTCTGGACACAGGAAGACTTTCCACCCATGTTTGTTACAACTGCTACTCAGCCTTTCTCTCTGTGCATGTGTGCACATGCACATTTCAACAAAACATATTTCCAAGTCATCCATTGTCTTTATTTCCTGTATGTTATCTCCCTGACTGCTACTACAGTGCCAGCTCACACTGGAACATGAGCACTTGTCTGCAGTCCAAGTTCACACTGACTCCAGATCTCATTTCCTCCTTTAAATCTCCTCCACCTGAGGAAACAGGAATGCACCTGGAAGGAAGTTTACCTGTGAAGCAATGATCTTCTTAGGAGTCAGTGATTCCTGTTCCCCTTGTCCCCTCTCCCTCAGCTGTTGCTGTTGTTCCTCCTCTTCATCCTCCTCCTCATCCTCCTCCTCCTCTTCATCCTCCTCCCCTTCATCATCACTAAGGTTTGAGAGTTACATGTCACACTAATTACATTCAATTACTGTACACTGGAACTCAAACATTTTTTTTCAATAACAAAAAAGCAGTCTCCCCTCAAGTCTTACTGCAAGAAGTGCATCTCCATCTACAACAGATTAAGACACTCAGGCTTGAGTCACCCAGATGACAATGGCAATCAAAGAGTGAGGAATGCAATCAATAACTAAGATAAGTCC
Source organism: Megaceryle maxima (assembly GCA_024605025.1). Classification (NCBI taxonomy): domain Eukaryota; kingdom Metazoa; phylum Chordata; class Aves; order Coraciiformes; family Cerylidae; genus Megaceryle; species Megaceryle maxima. The sequence continues at coordinate 13,590 of JANHGN010003243.1, forward strand.
ATCAATGAAAATGAGACAAAGCTTAACCTGTTTAGCCCTTGACCATGCTCCACATGGCACACTCAGACGAACATCCACCTGCAGAGTTACCATTCTTATTTTAAAGCATATAAGTGAATTAATGCTTGGATTAGAATTGTCAAAAAATTTCTGATTTAAATTCTGGTACCCTGCCTACCTCAAAGATCCCAGCACAGCTGCCATATTGAAGCCTTCAAGGATCTCATGAAGATGCTCACATCCCTCTTCTCCCAGACAGTTACCTAGGTTGACAGAAGAAAGGGAGCAGAATTAACAGATGCACCCAAGTTTGTTCTTGAGGATTTAGCTGTGTATTCTTGTCTGTCTCTTATTTGTGTAACTGAGCAGTTAAGTCATTTCTATACACCACCTTAAAGGCAGCAATGCAGACTGCAGTTACCAGAATCAGAAAGCTGTTAAACAAGTGTCCTGGTTTGAGCTAGGAAAGAACTAATTCTGTTCAGTGATTTTTCACTTTTCAGCTAAGTCTCTTAAGTAACTGCACTTTCTGAAGTGAACAGCACATTTTTGCAAGCAGTGTCTGCTAGCAGGGATAACTCTCAATGTTTAGAGTTACTACCAAGGATTGGTGTGCAGAAATATTCTTGGTAATACTTGCCCCTGCGCAGACCAAGGCCACTGCTAAATCTTGTGTAATATGTTGAGAGTGCAGTAAGAGGTGGGTCCTGCAGAGAGGGACAGACAGGACAGATGACCCTAAACTGCCCAACAAGGTATTCCGTCCCATATATTCAGTATATATATTCCGTCCCATCATATTCAGTATAAAAACTGAGGGATCACAAGGGTAAAGTTGTTCTTCAATGGCCAGCATCTGAGAAGGATTCTGTCCATTCAGGCTTTGATCCCAATCCATGCATTCCTGAATTCAGTTCCAGAATCCAGCTCCTGAATCTTGTTTCCATCTGCTGCCAAGTCCAATCTGGAACTTCCCCAGTGCCTGCTCCACAGCATCTGTGGTGATGTAACTGCCATCAAGGGGGTTGGGTCTGTATATATTTTTGTATATTTTATTATTATTTTCATTAAAGCTGTTTTAGTTTTCTTTTCCAGTCCTTAAGCATCTCTCCTTTATTCCCTCTCTCATCCCCCTTGGGAAGGGAGAGAGTTTCATAGAGAGCATCTGTTATTTTTCTAGTGGCTGTCCCAGCCCTAGCCCTTGACATCAAATTTCAGAGTATTACACGATGGTTGGAGACAACCAAACCCCCTAATTTTTCAGGGGGTTTGAGTGTCATCCTGGTAGTTCTATAAACAGTTCTTGTTCTCAGCAAATCTAAACTAAGTCCACACAGCACAGTACCACTGAAATGCAGTGACTCAGGGTATGAACAGCAAAAGCCAACACTGGTCAAAGTTCTCCCAGTTTTCTGCAGAGTTGCACACAGAGGTTTTTATTTGCAGATATGAAATATTCAAGATCACAATAAGTGAATTAAAGTTTTACTGAACACAGGTATAGGTATCAATTTTTCTACCTTACAGTAGGTACCAAAGCTTCCTAACATTAACTGGGTTCATGGCTTTAGAAAATTTTCAGGATCTGCTTCCTGTCCCGAGGTCATTCAAGCTTAGCTACTCTGAGTGCCATTTTTAAAATGCTGACAAATGCAAGACTAGAATGTGTGATAGTCATTCTTCCCAGTGGTTTCTCTTTGGGATCAAACTGAATATACTTTGATAAACTTACCATTGAGATCCAACTTCTCCAACTCAGCCTTATCTTCAATAGCTTCAGCAACAGTCAGAGCAGCATCTCGTTTGATCTCACAGAAGGACAAATTCAGTTCCTAAGAACAACAACATTTGTTTGCAGAATTCCTATTAACACCTATCATCCCAGTAAGCTTCCTGTGCTCACAAGTGTTCTAGAAAGACTCATCTGAAGAGGCTATTCACAAAAAGTATATATATATAAATTTCAAGTAAAAGCTGACGCATACTCTACTTCATATACCTAAAAGGGTCATTGAAACATACTATTAAGAGCACCACTACTGAAGGTAACTACTTTACTAGAATACCCACAGAGACCAGACCATTCTGACTGTACATCTAAAAGGTATCAGACATTTCAGTCCTTAGCAACCATCTGACTGAAGATCTTCACTATAAGGTCACAGGAGCAGTCCAGAACTGAAACACCAGTAAGTCTTACTAAAGAAGGGTAACTACTATACTAAATGGACTGTACATTTGCTTTTGAACACTTAGATGGCAAGTTAAGGCCTTCAAAAGATAAAGTATGAGTGGCACTACTTCTGATAAACACAACCAGCAGAGAAACAGTGTGGACAGACTAGTAAGAGTAAAGTTATTCCACAGCTAAGCACCACCCCCACCATTCCACATTGTGCTCAATCAATCCTCTCAAGAGATTTAATATTAACAGCAAAAGGGAAGTAGTCCTTGAACAGAATGAATCAGCTATGATTGCTTCATCCTACCCTCCTTAACCACTTCTGCTCTAGAAAAAAGGGATTTAACTCAATATCTCCATTAGAATCCTTACTTAAGTTTTCCTGGAAGATTCAGACATAAGTTCCAGTAGAAGCAGCAGAAGCCTGAGCAAAGAATCTCATTCCACAAAGCATCAATTTCTTTCTGTACCAGGTTTATATAAGTAAATAATCATTAGCACTTAGCTGGACTTTTACCTTTGACCATAAACTTGTAAGATTAGGACCTGTGTTCAGCATCTGTCCCAGTACAGCTGTGACCCGTGGCAGGTGTTTCTAGAGATTCTAGTTTACATACAATACTGACTGGACTCAGGCTTACCTAGAATGCTGTCAAATACAAGTCCTGTGCAAATAACAATGAAGGAATTCAGAAAAACTAAAAATATTTTGACCTTGGATGCATTTCCTAATAAAGAAAAAGCATTAACTGTATGAACTCTGAAATGCTGAAGCAATACAGGCTGCTCATGAAGAACATCCCAGTCATCACTCAGGATCCTATGAAGTTCTAAAAAATTAGATACTTCCATTACCACATTTCTTGAACAGCACTCAGAGTTGAACCAACAGCTTCCAAAACATCAGGTGGAGTATAAACAGATCACTGGTACACATCCATGTAGAATAGCCTTAGCTGGATGTAGCAAAGCCACCAATGTACAATATAGCTTACTGCTTTCAAGTTGTGAGCAGAGAGGCTGCACCGAAGCGAATTTTGAAATAATCAGTAGCAGTAGGAGAATGGACAGAAAAAACCCAGGAAATTATAAGTTAAGCAATTTCAAAAATTATTCAAAGCTCAACAGCAAGACCACCATACCTTTAACTTATGAAGCCCCTCTTTAACAGCATCAGCAATAGCAACAGCACCTTTTGAACGCACCAGGCAGTCTCCAAAGTTGATGACTTCAATCTGCCGAAGCGCCTTTAGAGTCTGCAAGACAGCATTAACTTGAAAGTACAGACATGCAAGTAAATCAATGTCCTGCCACTCCTAGAAGGTCATCTTTCCCACTGCAGCATGGCATGTGGCTCCACCAGCCCAGAGGTGCTAATGACAACTATACGCAAGAAGACTGGAAAACAGAAGACAAACCCAAAGCAACTGCCTAGAACAACTCACCTCTGCCATAGCCACAGCTCCTTTCTCTGTGAAAGTGTTGTCATTTAAGTTTATAACCTTAAGCAGTGGGTTGATGGCAAAGGCCTGGGCCAGTGCTGTGATGCCAGGATGATTGATTCCATTCTGTGGCATATGGACTTCTTCTAGAGTCCCAATGATCTGGGAAAGGATGCAGATGCAAAAAAGCTGTTAGGAGACATACTTCAACTCCATGTAGTGCTTCACTCTTTAGGATTTGCTTAAAATTGTTTTACTTCAACTGAAAACTCCATTATCTCTTCTACTTATAATTAGTTATCAGCAATTATCTTGCAGATCTAAATGAAACTGCAGACTCATTGCAAGTGGCAGATTAACGCAAAGCCCTAATTCTAAGAGTGACAAGTAGCATCCTCCTAGTGTGCCTGTTCTAGATACCTTAAAACAAGGGTTCTTTACCTGTGGTTCAACAACACTGAAACAGATCAAACATCACTGGATACAGTATTCCTCTAATTAGATCTACATTTTGCCCTGGCTGCAAAAGCAAACCCATAAGAAAATCATCCTGAACACCATTAATGGACTAAACAGCATGTCACAAAACACAACAGTGAAATCCATCTTGGTAGTGCCAGTCTGAATTCCTCATGAATCATTATGTTATGTGCCTCTAGAGTATTTAAGAAGTGTTATTTTTACCGTTACTGGTTATGTATTTGAAAACTTAGGTTACAGAAACAGTCATCAATTCTAATTGCACTTGAAGACTCCAGTTTCAGCAGCAAAAAACCTGACTTCAGTGAACCAACAACCAGCCACTGCCTCCAAGCTGAGGCACATTCTGTGTACATTATCTTTAACATTAGCATGTAAGCACACCTTGCTTCAAAAATGGGCTGTTCAAGCAGCTCTAATTTGGTACTTACCCCAAAAGCTTCAGCCAGGGCAGTGGCACCATCATTCTCCAGACGATTTCTGCCAGCCACAAATATTTTCAAAGCAAGAGGCTTGCCCTGGGCACTTGATTTCCTGTGACATTCTTTCAGAGCAGCTGCCAAAATCTAGAGATAAAACAAGCAGTTTATACTACCTCAGTATTTCATTCTGATGGGAATCCAAATGTGTTTTGCACATCCAGCTTTCAAGATACACTTGGGTCACGGCCGAAATGAACCTGCTTCTAGAGTAGGGCATACAATAAAACTGTCTGTAACTACAACACTTGCACACTACAGCCTTAGGCAAGGAGTGATGAACACTAGAACACATTGACCCCATTAAGAACATTTGATTCTTAAACAGGCAATCAGAGGGAGTTCGTGATAATGACAGTCTGAGTTTTCTGCTTTATCCAACAGGTATCCCCTTTAACACTAGGCCTGGTAATACTGTTCTCAAATCCAAGGCTACTAGCTTTCTTGACATGGAATCAAGTGTTTAGGATAAAACTGGTTTCCTATCTTGGAAAAACAGATTATCTTTTCACATTTCAGAAATTTATCCATAAAAAAAAATAAAGGGCAGAGATCTTGAGACTGCAGAAATGGGCCAAAAATCTCAAAGTTTAAAGTGAAATGCAAGGGAAATGCAAACTCTTACAAATGTACCCCATGTACCAACAAACTGGGGGTCAACTGGGGGCAAATTATCTTGGCAGAGAACCACATGAATGTCCTAGTGGATGAAAATTTGACTATGAGCTAGCAATATGTGCTTGCAGCAAAGAAAGTCTACTGGGCTGCCTTGAGAGAAACATTGTCAGCAGGTCAAGGGAAGTGATCTTTATTCAGGCCTGTGAATTGTATTTGAATACTGTGTCCAGTTCCAGGCTTTTACATGGACATACTGGGATGAGGCCAGCAAAGGGTCCCAAGGATGATCAAGGGACTGGAGAATTTTACATACTGGGAGTGTGCTGAGAGCTGATATTATTAAAGCTGGAGAAGAGAAGGCTCTGGGGGAGATCCTATCCCCATGTAAGAACAGACAGAATAACGAAAGGGAGGATGAAGGTGGTGTAAAGAAGGCAGAGACAGATGTAAATGCACACAAACTGGTAAAAAGGAATTAACACTGAAATCAAATTTAAAAAAAACCCAACTCTTTTACTGTGAGGGTTGTTAACCATCAGGGTAGACTATCCAGAGAGCCTGTGAAGTCTTCATCCTTTGAGGTATTCAAAACCTGATGAGACATAGCCCTAAGCAACCTGGTCTAGATGCCCTGAGCAGGGGATTTGAACTAGATGGTCAAAGATTCCTTCCAACCTCAACTTCTGTGACATCGTGTAAGGCAGTCTGAAGCCAAGTCTTGGCTCTGACCTCATTCCCAAAGAGTAGACAACCCTTACCTTGCCACCACCAATGCCCATGCCACAGTTATTGAGCTTGAGTTCCTGTAGGGTATAGCATGCAGGGCTCTTCAGCAGCGCCTCAAAGCCACGCACACCATCTGGCCCAAAGGCATTATCACTCAGGTCCAGCTCCACCAGCTGGGCTCCAGCAGTGATGAGTGCATCCCCCAAAGAGATCTGTAAGGAAACAGATGGCAATGGGTGGGAGGGAGTGGACTGAATTAGTGACAGCATCACTGCAGTGGCTAGGTATGACAGTGATGTTGTCAAAAAATTTCCACTCTGAAGAAATTCCGCAAAGCTGCACAGGGAAATAAAACTTTACAGCTAAAGCCAGAGAAAGAAGTTGGGCAAATTAAGCTGAAGATAACCATAAGGCAGTTACCAAGAAGTTATCCCATCCCTTTAGGTCAAACTTTTTTAAGTGAGTGTGTCCCCACCTCTACACTGCTAAAAGAAATACTCTCTTCATTCCATTGGGTTTATCATGTTCTTGGAAGAGATGGCCATATGCTTTTATTTTGAAAGCTTAGTTCTCATTCTGTCTATCAGATAACAAGGATGTTTTCCTTAGTGATAAGCCTCTTCCCTAGCACAGACTTGCATTTGGCCTTTTACTAGCTCTTCTATATAAGGTGGAGAAGCAGCAAAAAAGAATCACTCACCTATTCTGAGACATTTAGCATTAACAGTGTAGAGAAAGATCAGCTCAGTGCTAAAAACCATTCTCCCACAAAAAGCATGACAGGTGAAAAAAGAAGTTAAATTAGTCACAATTCTCAGATCTAACTTTTACTTACCAAAGCAGGAGGGATCTCAGACCTTAGTCTCCCTGTGAACATGTCACTCCAATGACACCTCTAAAATAAGAAACAAGATAGGAAACATTAAAAATATTTAGGACACCACAGTTGCACAGGAGTTTACACAAACAAGCTGCATTACATCACCGGGGACAGCTTAATGCTGTCTGCCTTCCCTTGAGCTTGCCTTCTGGTTGTACTGAAGAGCTACAAGAACTAATGTTACAATTACTTCACCAGCAAGGACATAGCCACTGAAGTATACATTGTAAATAACACTATACAAGAGTTCTTGCTTGCATTCAAGCTGGAATTCTTTGCTGAGAATTACCACAGGAAAAAGCAGGAAACTGAAAGATGCATCTGCTGGAGGGTCAGGAGATGCTGCAGAGGGACCTGGACAGGCTGAAGCCAATAATATGAGGTTCAACAAGGCCAAGTGCAGGTCCTACACTTTGGCCACAATAACCCCCTGCAGCACTACAGACTGGGGGATGAGTGGCTGGAGAGCTGCCGGAGAGCGGCCCAGCAGAGAGGGACCCGGAAGTACTGGTTGATAACCAGCTGAACATGAGTCAGCAGTGTGCCCAGGTTGCACAGAAGGCCAATGGCATCCTGGCTTGTATCAGGAATAGTGTGGCCAGCAGGTCTAGGGATGTAAT
>JANHGN010003245.1:0-15808 GCA_024605025.1 Megaceryle maxima
CTACTTACAAGTCGCCAGCTGGACTCTGCACCACTGATCACAACCCTCTGAACTCTATTGTTCAGCCACTTCGCAATGCATCTCACTGTCCACTCTTCTAACACACACCTCATGAGCTTTCCCATGAGGATGTTATGGGAGACAGTATCAAAAGCCTTGCTGAAGTCAAGGTAGACAACATCCACTGTTCTCCCTGTATCTACCCATTCAGTCACACCATTATAGAAGGCTATCAGATTAGTTAGACATGACTTCCCTTCAGTGTATCCATGTTGGCTACTGTTGATAACCTGCTTTTCTTCCATGTGCTGAGACATGATCTCCAGAACTAGCTGCTCCATTACCTTTCCAGGGGTGGAGGTGACACTGACTGGTCTGCAATTTCCAGGGTCTTCCTTCTTGCCCTTTTTGAAGACTGGATCGACATTGGCTTTCCTCCAGTCCCCAGACACCTCACTTGTTCTCCATGATCTTTCAAAAATGATGGAGAGTGGTAGCACAACAACATCAGCAGCTCCCTCAGCACTCGTGGGTGCAGCCCATCAGGGCTCGTGGATTTGTGTGTGGTCGGTCCTTCTCACTGGCTGTCCCCTTGGCAATACACCACATCAGTGTCCATAAAAGAAGCCCACATTTGGGACAGCAGGCACCAGGGTGAGAAGGCAAGTAATACTACCCCAGTGCTGAGATTATTCAGGTTTAGTTCAAAGTGTGACATTTAAGTTCTGGAGATAGCCAGACCTCTGGTGAGTGTTCACTGGCTGTGGGAGCCTGAGGAACATATTCTGCTGCCACCACTGACCTGCCTCTTCATCACCATCTGTTCTGTGTGAGTTTCCAACCTCCTCCTCCTCAGCCTTTATTACACTATGCTTAATACCCTTTCTATCTTTCTTTCCCAGTTAATCTTGGAGCTTTTTCTCACCATCCTCCACACCTCTACAAAACAACTCACTTTAGCCAACAGGACATTACCTTGTTTTTTCTATCCCCTCTCTCCCCAGCAGGAACTCAGAACAGGCACTCTAATTGAAATAATAAAAATAGTTCTGGCTTAAAAGAAATGGTCACAGAATCTTGTTCATCTTGCCTCCACCACCTCACCTAAGCCTGCAATGACGATATGAAGCATAGTTCCCCTGGGATATCAAGGATATAGCAGGCTAAAGCAGCAAGCACATAAATAAAACAGCAGCAGGCACCTTCTCTGAACATAAAAAGCAAAAGCCTCCCTGTAACTCATTTAAGTCTTCTCTTCAAACCCTCTCAGTTAGACTCCTGGAATAGGCTTTACTTCAGGCAGTACATCTCTTCAGCTGAGCTCAGAAATGAGCCTGAAAGAGTAGTCCCCTGCACCAGAAATCCCCAGAGCAGGCACAGAATGAAAAAGATTGCCTGCCTGCCTTAAGATTAATTTCCCCCCATCATTCACTGGAGTTTGACACCCCTGGCATTCATGTGTTCAGCCCTTGGGACAGGCAAGAAGACAGCCGTAACACCAATGTGTGAACTGCTTAGAAAAACAGTTTGAAAAAGCCAAGGGGGAAAATAAGCAGACTATTCCTTTGCTGACACCAACCATTTTTAGTCTGCCCGTTTTGATGGCCCTGAAACACTTTGCCTTGCTGGTGTGATGCTGGTGCTAGCATAGATAACAGGAGGGAGCAGGACAGATGAAGGTAAATGTCTGTAAGCCTGAAATTAGGAGCATTAAATTGGTAAGTGCAAAGGTAAAAAGCAGTGATGGAAAAGGGGTGATCCACAAGAAGGCTGCTAGGAATTTGACTCTTCTCTAAGGTCCCATGTGGTAACCTACCCTTCATCATTGAAAGCACCTGGCCAACAAAGTGAGGATGAAAGACAGGGAAGACTTTAACCATTACTATCAAGTTTCTTCACACATGTGTTTCATGAGTGCCTATTTACTGACACAGTCGGGTAGTCTGCAGTGAGCAGGGTAGGTAAGTGCTGCATACTCAAACTTTAGCCAACTGATATGAAGATTAGTCTGGGACTCACTTGTTTTGGAAACATGCAGATTTCTAAGTTTCCAAGTTTTCTTAATTTCTGCATTCAAATAAGACAGTTAGCAAACAGTAACAAAAGATACATTAATCTGCATAATGGTTTGATTATTGAAATTTTTGAACATTTATCAAGAATATAATTTTGGATTTGAGCTCCAATTGTTGTGACAAATTATGAAACAATGACTTTCATGTATTGCAGTGATAAATGCATTTATTTTATACACAGAGTCATCATCAGCTTTAAAAAGACAGCTAGCACTGTCATTATGTTCACAGAGAAAGTACATTCTCCCCCCCTCCCTCAATGCTCATATCTAACAAAACTTTTTTTCCCCCCTTCAAAAGTACTTTTGTGTATCACTAGGTGCACACTCTACCTGAATAAGTTGATTTTCTCTCTAGGCTCAAGGTGACTATGTGGCTGAGCACTAACTACAGTTACTGGTGATGTGGGGGAGAACTGTATGTGTGGCATCCATTAAAGACTAAACATCCCTTCCTGACACACCTGCCTTCCCTTCCCTGTCCCCTGATGCCATATATATATTGCCAGCTTTCCTGACAGTGTGAAGCAAGGAATTAGCTGTACTTCACAAACTCCGGTAGCTCCATGCCCATGCGCAGGGTAAGCGCTCCAGCCTTCTCCAGGGCAAAGGCTGGGTGAGCAGCATCGGTGAATTTGTGCCTGATGGTGAACAGCACCAGTCCTCTCTCTGCATTGAAGAACAACAGTCTACTGCCACTGTAATCCAACAGGATACCAATCCTGGCTGGGTGTTCTGTCACACAGACATCACTCATCACACCAGTGTGAAGAAACCTGTAAAGAAAGCTGCAGAAAAATGGAAACCAGACTATAGTGAGCATCCTCATGCTGATATACCAGAAATAACCTACACCTTAATTCTCACCTGTTAACAGATGCATACAGAAAAGTATCATGTGGCAACAGAATTTGCTCAGTACCTAAGCAAAGCGAATGTGGCATTGCTTCAAAGCCCTGCCTGGCATACTGATGAGCCCTTTCACTTGGCATCTTTGGACTGACAGGATAAAAGCTGACTTCTGTAATCTTATTCATCTAGAGCTTTCTTATTACATGTCTTTGTAGGGATTTATGAGCTCTGTTTTGCTGAAACCCTTTTCAGCTCAGGTGTTTCATTTAGCTAGTTAGGTTCATTCGTTTATATGATGTCACACTTAANNNGGTTTATATGATGTCACACTGAAAAAAAAAAAAAAAAAAAAGGTATACTCTTTTAGCATCTCTACATAATTAACAGAAACCTCCAGTCAGCCTGACACTGGCCTACTGGACAGCACCCCAGTTCCCTGCAGTCTAGTCACAGCCACAGGTGGGTGCCTATCACTGTGAGAGATAAGGCAGAAGACATTACCTATGGAGGCTTGACATCTCCTGCAGACAGAAATAGATTCTAAAAAGATCACTTTTATGGTAATAAATACACTTCCTGAGATTTTATGAAGCAGTTCAGTATATAAGCCCAGAATTACAAAGCAGCAGCAAATTAGTTTTTTAAGTTTTATTCACTGTCTGGGTGAAGGGTGGTAAGCTGGTCTGTTTGATATTAAGTTTATTTTTTAAGCTGCTTTATAAGATATTTTTTTTTTATTAAGAGGAGGTCTAAAGGTCCTATGTATTTGTTCTTTTGTTACTACATTTGCAGAAAGAAAGAAGACAGATTCTTTCTGCTCTCCTGTTTGAAGCTGGCCAGCTTTATTTATGTGAGGGACAAGTAACTTCCCAAGCAACTAGACTGACTCAATTTTACCTGGTTTGCGTAGGACAGCACCACATGCACCAGGAGGTATCACTTAGCCCCAGGACACTGCTCTGTGATATTGTCTCATAGCAAATCCCAATCCTGTAGCTTCTGCAGGCAGAGACAATGATTTCCCAGTAATGACATCCCCGAGCAGGCAGCAATTCACCCAGGACTGAAGGAAGCCTGTTTTTGGAAGATGTATACAAGAAAATGAGTGTGGTGGTAGACCAACCATACTGTGTTATTCCTTGCAGTCATGTCATTCAGCAGGATCTAAAATTACTAATGATTGCACTCTGTTCTTCTAACTGCAGGGTTTTATCAAAGATTTGAATGTTCTCATTGAGAGTCCTTTCATCTTTGCACTGAGATAGACTCATCTTAAGGAGTGAAAACCATTCATCTTTACCCAAAATAATATGAAGCTAGGAAAAGGTGGAAAAAGTGACTTTGGAGATTAAAAATAGGCCTCAAATTTAGAAGGCTTGTTCTAACTAGAAAGTATAGCTGCTTTAAGTAGATACAGTGACAAACATCTTGTGGGTGTTCATCTGTGACAGTAAAAAAAGTGCTTAAACCAGTAATACCTTCTTACCTTTTAAGAAGTCACATCAGTAAGGCACAACTTATGCAAGTGGACCTATGCTTGTGATGACACTGATATCAATATGTCAAAGAAAAATCATGTTTGCAATGGATGGAACTAGCTTGGTACAACCATTCTGAACATATCCCAGGAGCACTTCTGAGTTCAATAAAGCCACAGATACTTTGGAAAATGTTACCAATAATGCCCTCAGGAGGTAAGCAATGTATAGAAGACTGATTACTTCTAGCCTATAGAAGACTGATTACTTATATAAAAACATAAGCCCACAAATCTGGTCTTCTTGGAGGCAGCAAAAAATTGCTTTGAGACTGAAGTGCTCTGAAGGATTAAGCAGTTACCGTAGACTGAGGCAAAACCCTGCGGTCCCAGAAGGTATCAATGCCTTTGACTTTCTGGTGGATCCACAGTGTGACACTGGACTCTTTGTGGCACCTACATCCATGTTGCTTCTGGTTTTATTGAGATATTGCAGTGCTTGAGAGGAGGGGTCAATCACATAAAGTCTAGGGTCTGCATGACTGAAACGATTCAGTTCTTCTACAACATTAATTAGTGCTATGTGAAAGCTACCTACAGGGAAAAATAAGATTGAGAAACCCACCCTGAACCCTGCAGAGGGCTATGCTTGTCATGTTGCTACTTACCCAGTGAATTTGGTTTTCTCAGGAAGGCTGATCACTGTTGCATTGGAGGAGATTTGCAAAGCAGGATGGGCTGTGTCACTCAGCAGGTGAAATCGAGTTCCTGGTACAGTTCATGACAATGAAAAATCAGTTCTGAGAGGTTAGCAACATTAACACAAGATGAATCATTAAATGCTAAGCAACAACTACTGCCATCTTAGCTGGTCAGAGATATGTCTGCTGGTAGGTAGGAGTGACAGAAAATTGGGTGCAAATGTAAGGAGTCTTCCAATCTGTGCCCAAGTGAGATGACAGTCTAATATTCATAAACATAGTTAGGTGATAAAGAAGCCTTCAGTAGTCAAGCAGGTGGAATAATTTTCAATCACTTGTTTTTTTCAAGATAGCAAATTCGGATTTTGAGGCTGGTTTGGAAGAACCATACATGACTGAACACAATTTATCTCTGAACCTTGAAGTTTAAATCCATCCATTGCATTTTAAAACTGCTCTGCATGCTTCATCATCCCTGAAACTCAAAACCCATAAGGTTTTAATTGTGAGAAGATTTTTAAGGTCATGACATTTTCTATGAGAATGTGCTCTGCCAAAATCAAACAAACAGAGATCCTCATTTCATACCTCTCACAAAATAAAATTATTTTGCTTCTGGGGTCACATCAGTTTTACATTTACATAAATATATGAACTTCAAGTGAAGTTGTCCCTGATTGTACTGATTTTAAGCAGAAAAATATAGACCCTTTTATCTCAATAACTTGCTCATTCCCATATTGGAAAGTTCGGGTATAATTTCTGGAGGAAAAAGCCATCTTTGTCTCCTTTGTTCCTCTCTCCTGTTGTTTGTAATAAAAAAAAAATAATGATCTACCTTTCGTTGAGATGAGAACTGCTTCACTTTGTTCACTTGTCCCAAATGGGTTGACAGTCTTCAAGTAGAAGAAATAGTTCACATTGGGCTCCAGGGGTACTTTCAGTTCAGGTCTCTTTATACCAGTAAAAGATCTGCAGATTTTAAAGATTTTCATACATGAAAATGTATGCAGATATCCAAGCCAGGAAAGACTAATTTGTGCAAACAGCCAAGACACCTAACTGTATTGTTGACTACTGAAACAAGACAATGTAAAGAAACTCCAAATCAGAAAGGTGGACACTTTTCACACACACACACAAAATGTGTGTTATGTAGGAGCTTTGGCATTTTACTTGAGGGATTCTCCGTACTTTTTTTTTCCTGACATTTTCAGGCCTTTGTTCCTGTATCACATTCTCAGCGCAGTCATTTGGTGTAGTGCTCTTTTTAAGTCCACTTCGCAGCATAAGGTATCACATAAAATATAAGTACTGCAGAATCAAATTCTTATCTGCCTCCTGTGAAAAATCTGCTTCAAAAAATGAACAAGACTCTGAAGAAGTAAAAACCTTTTAATTAATTTGACTCATGACAGTGAATGATCTTGTGTTTGTACTGCCTGGACACATGTTCCAGATCCAAAAGAATGCATACCCTTACTTAAGACTGCACGGGAACCACACAGTTCTTATTATGATCTCCTTGCTCACAAATTGTTTATCAGCAAAGTCTTGGCTCTATCTTCCTCACAGTGCTGTGCAGTCTAACAGGCTGATTTTGCAAGAGGCAGCAGCAGGAGACCTGCCTTTGCACAGTGCCCTACTTTGACGAAGTCTCCCCTTTGTGGTGGCTCAAAAGCTTCAGCCTTCACATTCTCAACCACTGATGCCTTGACACTGTTCTAGAAAGCAAGAGTCAGCACCACTAGGTCTGCTTCACAGATGCTTTGAAGTGCTAGTGAGAGTACTTTAGATGGCTAGAAAGTTGACAATTTTATTTTCTGTATTTTCAGGAGTATAAAAGATTGGTTTAACAAATTCTCATATACTGGATCCTGCTTTTCCTCATTTTTGTCTCATATAATAATGGCAAAGCCACATAGAATATACCCACTGCATTATACGCCTGCAAGTAAAGACTGTTTATCTGTATGAAGTAGATAATTACCTCCAGAAATGCTTACAGGTCTCTTCAAGGCAAGATTTAAATTCATAAACAGATGTGCCTTTGGAGAGTGTGCAAGGCACCTTCCCTTCCACCTCAGGTTTCAGAATGGAGCCCAGGATGGTCTTCCTCCTGCAGGTAATGTCACTATGGGAAGCCAGATTAAACAAATGACCTTCTCCAGGCACTAATTATTGTGACCCCAGAGGAGGTAAGGCAGGCAAGCCAGCAGTGAGATCAGATCGTTGCTATTCCTTTGTAGTGACTGTTTTTCCACATAGGTCCCACCAGAGAGCAGTACAATCTGAAGAATAATCAGTCCTCGTCCATCAGGATTTTTCACGTCTGCTTCTGGTGCATTTATCTCATGAATGTAAAATCCCACAGCCCTACTCACACCAAATTCCACACACACGGAGCTCTGTGTCTAGGAAGATGGCATCCTGGGGAATACTGGTGCATCATCCTTATTAGTCTGTAACAAGTATTTTTTACTGACAACCGTCAATACAAGTGACTGAAAGGATTGAGAAAAAGCACTGGGTGCTCCTGTGATGTGGGTTTTTATTTCAATCCGAAATAATTTCATAGACTTTGGAGCACTTGTATGATCTGTGCAGGGCCATGCCACCTTTTGGGGAATGTGTTACATAAGTGCTGCAACTGATGCAGTAAACAGAAGTGGGTTGCCCAAACATGGTTGCAATGGCAGTCTGCTTTACACCCATGACTGTCCAAAGTCCAGATCATGAGAGCACAGAGCAAGGCACAGGGAGTTTGGCATGCTGGTTGGTTCTTATTGGAAGGTTCAGGGAAAAGGTGCAACCTGATGAGATATTTAGACTTGAAAGAGGAGTAAGTAGAGTAGAGGGGCCAAGAGAAAAGGGAAAGATGAGTTAAAAAAAACCAAAAAACCCAAAAAACCCCAACAAACAGGGTGGGAACCGAGCCAGGAGGCAAATACAAAAGAAGTGAAAGGAAGGGGGAAAGGGGGAGGCAGGGGAAGTGGGCATCTAATCCTTGAAGAAATTTGTCCATGCTTACTAGACAAGTCTCACCCAATCTGTCTGATAAAAACACCATCCTGATATCTTTTCGTTGAATCTGAAGCACAGACCACCAGAAAGAAGTATTGAGTAAATAGAAGTGAGATGAAGGAAGCATATTCCAAGAGGTTTATTAGAAGCTGTTTGTAGAAACATGTAGATCAACAGGTCTTAAACGCAGTCATGCCCTGTGTGATGGCTCCTTCTTTCCTTGATGGAAAATGCCATGTAAGTCAGTATACTTCCAAAGAAATTAGGAAATGCTCTTTTTCATTACACGCTATTTTACTGATTATTAGTTAATAAAACACAAAGTCCTTTCTAAAGCCAAGTAAACAGGAATGTTCTAGTATAGTAACTAGACCTGGTATATTCATATCCTGGAGTCTGGATCCCAGAGCCTGGGTGTTTAGAGAATTTGGGGATTTTGGCTTCAGTTAATTGCAGCAGAGTATCAGTCATCAAAGTTCAGACTTGAGCCTCTTTTGAATTTGAAATTCTCCAAACCAGAATTTGCTTGCATGTTTAAATCCAAGGCATGCCATTGCATTTTCAGATGTGGTCAGTAAAACAGCGATCGGGTTTTTGAATAGCCTTCTCTGCTTTGTAATTTATTTTAGTCAGCTTTAAACTGCCTAATCAAAAGCCCATCAGTTTTAGCTATGATTAAGGCTTAAAGAACAGTCTTCCTGCTGCCAACTAATGAAACAGAATATACCAACAAGAAGAAATTTCATCTGCAACACTGTGAGCCAGGTCCAAGCTCACAAGAGTCTGTGTGCAAAGAAGAAACAGGCCTTGCTATCACCTCTCCTTCTGTCTAGAGGATAGGGTGAAGGAGGAAAGTGAATACTGAGGGTGCCCCAGCAATCACTGTAGCTTGTCATGCTTCAGGTTGACCCTGGAATCAGTGATAAAAAGGCAAGGATGAGGAGAAGGTATGATTACTGCTTAGTTTACAGAATAGAGGTCATGTCTAGGAGAAGGAAAAGGAAAATGCATCCCGATTGCATTGGGGAAAGCCTGTTTCATTTTCAAGTTCTTGTAACAAGCATTGCACCTAGATCTTTCTCAAGCTCACCTTACGGAACTGTAATTTTGGCCATGAAAAAAAAGATAAAACCACCTACAACATTTCTAATGTGAACTGTTTTTCTACTTAGATACATCTGCTCACTTTATAGATCATTGGAAATGTAATAATATTATTAACAAAGCATGAGGTATCCTGACCTTTAGCCTAAATATTATCATATTTGCATTGTCCCCACAATGTCTGGGTATCATGATACAAAACTCAATGCACAGAAATTCAACACCTGAAGTTAAATATTTTAAGTTTCTCCTCTTAATACCTCTCTTCATAAGAGAAATCTGTAAGTCTCAAAATCCAATCTCCAAATTTCAGATGTACATTATTCAAAGCAGAACAGAAATGAGTTACTTGTTTCTTCACCTTTAAATTCTCAAGGAATATTATAGTAGCACTTGTCTGTTAAATTTGTTATTTCCCTTGGTTTAGGGAAATCTGATTCTGTGGTTTGATACATATTTGTCTCATCAGTGTCTTCATTTATTTCAAGGAAATAACACCTAGAGGATATTTTTCAATATAGCATGAACCCAGCAAATTATATGTTTCACAGTGACTCAGAACACCCTCTGTGCCATAATTGTCTTTTCCACCCCCAGGATCCCACTGAAACTGCACCTCCAGACCTGTGCTAGTAGCAGCAATGTGGAGTTAGAGCTGAAAGCATGCAAGCTTCTCAAGATACATATAGAAGCACACAGAAGTGGTGCACCATGAGCAGAAAAAAAAAAGCTCTTGAAGCTAAAAATAAAGAACAAATATCTCCGAGTTCACTCCCAGGTATGCTGCATGCTTCCTTTCCCCTCTTCTGTCCCAAGCTCCTGCTGTTTTGGGATTAGATCACCTGCAATGGTCCTCACTGATATCTGAGATGGCAAACCCAGCGCAGCCAGTGGGGATGAAGATTCCCTAATTTCCACACCTTGTTTCCTGAGCTGGCAGGGTGGTCATGTGGGCAAGAGGGGTGCTTCCTTTCCTTCCTCCAGCATTAGACCTGCTTCATAAGTAGACAGAAAATTTCACTCACTAGCAGTGCTGGTCTTTCACTGGTGAAGATGACAGTCACTTCCACCTTTATGAACTCACCACATACTGTATTAATTTCTGTCTCCCTGAGTCTTACATATTTCTCATGATGTGATACATGGTTTCCATCTGAGCAGCCCATACACCTAATCCCTGGACTGTATTTCTTGCAGTTTTCCATCTTCCACTTACATCTCCACTGACTTCTCAACACAAAGAGGCTGAACAGTGAGAAAATAGCAGATCTCTGGAAAATGAAAGAAACATTTCAAAGTGTCATAGAGATTCTGGAAAAAGAATCAACCCAGAAAGGAGTTTTCAGCAGCAGGCCAAGGACTCATTGCTGCTGAAGATTTAAGATGGCTTTATATGAAAACCATTTTTCTTGGGTGGCAAGCTGTCAAGGAGAGAGAACCGCAAGAGGAAAACATAGATTTCTTTAAATTGTATTTAGAAGGAAACTTTTAATGAGGACTTATTTCCATATGTGTTTCAAATTCTCTCCATGAGGAGCTGAGACTGCTTCAGGACTGCTCCAAGTACCTCCATAGAGCTTTTGAAAAGCTGCCTGGGCAACTGGGGCTAGGAGGCCCTGCTTGAGCCGGAGTGTTTGACCAGATGACCTCCCAAGGTCCATTCCAACTTCAACCATTCTGTGCTTCTGTGACATGCTGCAGACTACAAAGGGCTGACCCAGACCGGGGGCTCCACGCTCATGTCTGGCTGTTTGATGGGGGCATTTCTCCCTGCCTGCCCCCTTGGTAGTATCCCTTTCCCTGGGTGAGCCCCTGGAATGAAATCTGTGAAAGGTGCCTTATGGGATGGGGACCATGACTTCCATTGGTTGGCCTTCCCCAACCTCTGCTTTCATGTTGTACCCTCAGCACAACTATGAACTTGCCAGCATTGCTGAGAAATATGCTTGAATTCTCACCCAGGAACTGGGAAATCTCTCAGCTACAAGGCTACTGCACGGACAAGAGGCACAGGCTTTTTTTTTTTTTTTTTTTTTGTAAAGGGCTCTACATTTGCCTCATCCACAAAATGAGTGTGGCTTCAGGAAACCTGTGAAGGACAAACTCCAGGCTTCCAAGGAAAGCAACCAGAAGAAACTACAGCATTTCCAGGCCAAAATGCTAGGCCTTGCATAAAGACACAGTTTAATTCCACCTGATACAGGTACTGGACACAGAACTCTTAAGCTCCCTACAGGTACTTCCAGAAGGCAGCTTCTGGATATATAAATAATATATAATTGCCTACTTCAGGAATTGATTTCTAGTCCTAAGTTGCACCTTGGAGCAGAACAATACAGGCAGTATGCTCCAGCTACCAGCAGACTGTTTTTGCCCTTGGCTTTATGCAAAAAAATTAATAGAAATCTAAAAAAAAATTTGAAAAATTATCCACCACTGAAAAAACTTGTACCATCACAGAATCTTTCCAGGTTAAACTCAGAGGATTACTTTTGGAAAAGAGGGGCTTTGCTTTGAGGGAAAATAAGTCATAAAAGATGGTCTTTGACATTGTAAAAACAGGCCAGAGCCCTTCTTTAATTAAACTGCAACAATTAATTAAATTTAAACTGCAGCAATTCTGAGAAAGTTCATGATTTTATGCTATGGAAATTTTTCACACTTGTCACAGTAAAAGGACTGCTTCTGCCCACAGGGAGACCAGAAAGTCAAATGTGACTTGATATAATTATAAACATGTTGCATCTTGCACAAGGTCACTTGAAAAAGGGAATGGGTCAGTTCTGTAAGCTTTTTGCTATTGTTACCACCACAGAAGCAAACTGCTTGGTGTTACTGACCCCTTGCTCGCAGATTACAGAAACCAGCACTTGCTGGTTCAGTTCTTAGCAAAAAAAGAGGTAATTCCACTTAACAGCAAAAAAACTCGAGGGAAAACACACAGCACACATTTTGGGAACAGCTATATTATCATTGACCAGTAGTGACTTTGGCAGGCCAGGGGGACCTGATGGCCTCATAAAATATGTATGAAACACAGCAGTTCATGGTTGCCCTCTGAGAGGCAGGAGAGCTGGGCAAGACCTCTTCTTGATTGCATTAATGCAGCAATCTGGTACTGCAAGGAAGAAAAAGGTCTCCCAACCCTGCAGAAACTTTTTGTTTCAATTTTTAGCCTAGTTTTGTAAGGAGCAAGGAGCACACAGTTTCACTCTTGCACTTGTCTACTAGAAACCTGTGAACTCCTGTGACCTATTTTTGACTGCAGGGGTTGGATCTCTTCCCTCTCTGCCACATCAGTATGAACTAGACCCTAGGTGAAGACCCTAATCATGGGACAGGAAGATGACAAACTCATCTGGGCTTAGGCTCTTCCACAGGATCCTGGAATATTGTTGTCATTGTTTTTAAAACAAACAAACCAAGCCCAAACCCCAAGGACATACAGAGCATATTTTTCTCTGAATTCCAACACAACTTCACAGCTCAGTGGTGACTACATCCCTCCTCACCCTCTCCTCAGCACAGACTTAGCATAGGAGAAGCCAGAAAGGGCCTGGTATAAGCAGATATCACCCTTGATTTCAAAGCTCTTTGGGTTGCTTTTTGACCTCTGTTGCATGCCTGCACAGCTGGGCAATGCTGAGCTCAGTTGGGCTTTGGGAGGCCCACACATCTAGGCAGCACAGGTGGGTCATCAGTATTACCAGGACATCCATATCACCCTTGCTATGCTTCCAAGACAGCTCCTATCTTGTTCACCACAAAGCAGAGAGCAAAGTGAGCTGGGGTCCTCTATCCCACTCCTTCCCACACAGCTCAACTGCCCTCCCTTGCCTTGCCTGAGGCTGTGGTATCTTCAGGACCACAATTGTTCCCCCAGCCAGCAGAGCCCTACAAATTCTGACTGCACACAACACGTCTCCAAGGATTTGGCCCCAAATGAAAGGGATTACCCAGTTAAGCAGAATAAAAAAGAAGTATTTTTATTTCTCAGGCTAATCTCATAGATTAGTGTCCGTCCCATAAATCCTCAGCACGCAGAAGCAGATTTCTTCTTTGTGCAGTAGAAGGCAGAATAAATCTGTTGCATAATGCCCTGCAGTGTAGGGGAGCTCATTAGCAGCTGCCTAATCTGACCAAGTGGCACTTGTGACTGTAGCACTGACCTGAGACCCTCTCCCTCCAGCGAGTGCTGTCGGCAGTACTCCAGGGTGAAAGACTCCACCGATGATGAGCTGGCACTCCAGCGGACAGTGGCCATGTCCCAACACACTGTGCAGTCCTCGGCCTTGATGGTAGGGATGGCGGGTGCTGGGGACACAGGGACACATTAGCCATACTGCCAGCAGGGTGCCAGCAGCTGGAGGGGGATGCTTTTGAGGAAAAGGAAGTCACCTCCCCAGAAACCCAAGGGATAGTTAGTTTTGCCCACCCAACAAGGATCTTTTTCTTGTTTGGGTTTCAGTGGCAGACAGCTATGTTACAGGGAAAAAAAAAATCATGCTGGGAAAGTCATTGTGGATATTTGTGTATTTATGCACATCCTTAGAATGTACATGTATGTTTTTATGCCTTTCCTCAAGCATATTTTCCTTATTTCTGCCAGTCTCCCAGGAGCAGAGTACTAAGGCAGCACTGCTTACAGCTCTCCCTGCATCACCTCAATCCTGTCCTCTGCAATCCCTGCATAAACTGCATCAGAAAACAAATGTACTACTGCAGAACTGACTGGGAGATGCTGACTTTCTGCTTAATTATGTCCTGTTTATTTTTGCAATGATAAAATCTGGTTCTGCAATTTATCTTTTTTAGAGCTTCAGTTTAAAGACTGCAGGCTCAACTGCAAGACAGAAAATGGAATGTAAAATACTGCACTGAATGCAAGTAATCAAAAGCTATTGTGTGAAATTTCACATCTGATATTGTAGGCTGAAAATGTATTAGTTGTATTCACTTGCTTTTTCCCTTCCCAGGGAATAGCAACATAAATGAACCTTACAGGCTGTTGTTGAAACTCATTTAAACAGCCTTACTACCAATCCTTAAAAAAAGGCTATTAATTAAAAAAAGGTCATAAAAAGTTACTTTGCTTTTAAAGAGATTGAGTTCCAGATAGGATTCCTAAATCAAAGGTAAAAATCGGACAATTTTAACACAAGATAATCATATAGAAAGGTGACAAGCACTCTAGATGTATTCTGTTTTCTGAGAAAAACAATTTGGTTTTGGTAGAAAAAGAAATAAAAACACCTGCAAGTACATATTGATTTAGTGGTTTAGTGAAAATCAGGAGGTTATCAGCTCAAGTTGGGATGTATTTGATGTTTTACTACAGGAACAGATAATCTAGCTATTCAGTGGAAAAATTAATCTCTGGGATAGAGTCTCATTGAGTAATACACCTGAGCAGCTCCTGTAGTAATAATCCCTTAATTATCTTCTGACATATTTGATTATTGTCTGTTTTAAATTCATCTCTTCCTTATGAATTAAAAATTAGTAACTAAATCCCATAATACCTGCACTGAGCAACTGATACACATACCCACATTTATGTATGTGTAAACAGTGTAGATGAAGTGAGCATATCAGAAAAGCATATCAGAAAAGGTTGTTACTGGGCTTCTGAGATTCTTTTAGCAAATTCACTGCAGCTAGAATATATATATATGATTTCTTCATAATATTCCAGCACTCATGTAAGTGATCTTTTAAGAGGCAAAAAGACAAAAAGGGTAAGACCTTGCTCTGTCCCTCACATACAGGGTGAGAATCACACAGGTTTTGAATAACAGAAAAAGGTGCATTCACTCCTTTGTTTTTAGGATTGCAAAGACCCTTCATCTGGAGATCAGTTTTAAACAGACAGGGAGGGGGGGGTGGAGGGATACTTGCTGCCTTCAACATAATTTCCTTATACAAAATACTGATTGGAAACAGTGTGCTCCCCAGAGGAGGACAAGCTGTGAGTTACTGAGCTGGAGGAGGAGACAGGAGGTGCTAGGGCAATGTTGCAAGAGTATCTGCCTCTATTCCTCACAATCCCCCAAGTCCACTGTCACCTCCATGGGTGCAATTCCAACAGAGAAACTTTGTGGAGGTTCCCAACACCTGGAAGAGGCACAGATCTGATCCGTTATTGACGTGTATGTTCCCATAACTTCATATACCGGCAAATTATTTGCTTGCATGGGCCAACTTTTAATCTGAATTACTAAAAATAAACTCTAAATTCTTTCTTCTGAGTTCATAGGGCTACTTGAAAGAATAAAGGTATTCTAGCTTTATACCAGAGTAGCTGGGCTCACACTGAAGAACTCATTTCCATCACCAGAGCCCATCTTTCTACCTTGGGTGTTAAAGGGATACAATGGTTTTGCAGCTGTCAGTGCTCAGCAGTTTCCCCACAAATCTTTCCAGGGCTCTGCACCCCAGAGAGAGTTCACCTCAGCTTGAGGGAAGGTGTTTAATAAGCCCTTGCCTGATCTATATTGTTTGTGTTCTTAAAGAAACGGGCCAAAAGAAGGCTCAAAGACTCAAGGAAATTAAAGTTCTTTAGAAGGCTTTATTTTT
>JANHGN010003246.1:0-35807 GCA_024605025.1 Megaceryle maxima
CTGCCTGGGAAAACAGGCTGCTGACTTCAGACAGTGCAGTTAGTTAGAAGAACTGAGCTGAAAAGTAAAATCACTGAGCGGAATTAGTTCTGTTCTCACTCAAACCAGGAGAAGTTATAACTTCAAAAATTGTTGGGAGGGAGTCTGTTTATACAATAATAGTAACATAATTGCACCTTGGTTTATACATGAAAATAATCTGATCTCCAAGTGGCTAAACTGTAAGACCATAGGCTAAGTATTGTATTAGCATAATTTGGTCATGTTTTAGAACAACATTGTAGCAATGGTATTACTACACTTCTAAAACAAATATAATTATTTCAAAATAAATAAACCTCTCTTTCACACACACATAAAAAGCGCTAAACTTGACCTTTTCTGTGATATCTGCAATAGACCTGAAGCAGCTGGTAAACTCTGATTATGTCATGTCACTGGAGTGTAGACTTTTCATTATAAGGTTATAATTAAAAATATTGGTTCAACCAAAATAGTGCATAATACTGATATACCTGGTTTCTGATATACCACCTTACTTCAATGAAATTCCTTAAGAAAGAATGATTGCTTATTTCCCTAAAATATATAATAGAAATCACAACCTGAAAGGCATCTTATAATCAAAGGCCTTTGAGATAGTGGGCTAACGGTCAAGCCATTGACAAGTATGTGGTGCCAAGTTTTTGACATGCTCCATGCAGTGTATGGGTGAAGTCTATAGATGCTCCTTAGTGTTCGGTACTATTTCAGGTTTTTCTTGTCTTTCCAATTAAATGCGTAGGAATTATGTTTGGGACTTTTTTTTTTTTTTTTAATTGCTGGACACTCACCTCATTTTTTTTTTTTCCCATTTACAAAGAAACTCCGCTAGCAGGATATACACAATACTGAGCTAGGACTAATGAGCCTGTAGGATAAGCAGCAGTATGCTGGTGAACCCCCATGTGAGACCTTATGTCTATGTTTACTCAGACTGAACTTTGATGCTGCTGAGTTATTGCCTTGCAACTCTTTCAATTTACTTCAGGATTTCATACCTTTCTCTATCAGTATTTTTCTTGAATTTTTGGGCAGCTATGCCTATCTCAACAGCCTAACCTCTGCTTGCAGTATTACATTTCCTACTATTTATAGCTATTTTCTGTGGACTTTCTCAAAGTTCTGCATAATTAAGCAATTTTATCTGAGCCAAGGTTATACAGCTGGACTGTATCAAAAAGACTTTGCATCAGACAGTGGAACCTCTTGGAGGAGAGTTAAAATTAAATGAACAGTTGTTTGGACAGGTTAGAAATAAGAATGCTAGTAAAAATAAGAAGCAGATTAATGCTTTATAATAAATTTAATAATGTCATTATGTGCGCTCCACCTAATCCTCAGCTGCAGTTGAGAGCAACACATAACTATTTATGAGGCTCTTTGGATTCTTTAGTTAACACAGCAATATGGAGAGTCCAGGTGGCATATGAAGAACTTCATGTTATTGATTCTGTAAAAGAAAATTACAATTTTATCTACCAAAGAAGAGAAAGACAGAGAAACTCTTTCTTTTATTCTGCTTAAGAATTTATAATGACAGAACAGAAGAAATCTGACATGAAGAAAAATCACAAGCTCCACCTTTTGTTATTTTGTGATCTTCAGACATGAAGAAACTTATTATGGAATTTAAGGCTTATGCTAAGATAAGCTGTTTTGCTTTTTTTTTTAGAGATTTGATTTTATGTTCTTTGAGTATTTTGCAAAAATATGTCTTATCACAGTCAAAAGCTATCTTCATGAATCACTTCTTGGTGACAATGATGATTGCTCATTTTGTAGGCAACAAGAAACTTGCTACTTTTTCAAGGTAGACTTTTCATTGACAATTTATCCTCTGAAAATTTGGATCTTTTTCAACATTTTATAGAGTATGTTCCAAAAATGTATAGATTCCACAGACAATGCACTGTTTCTTTGTTTATCATTAAATTGAAAGAGGATTTAATTTTAGAGAAATATTAACTTCAAAATAGGAAACTAGTCTCTGCTACTTTACATTTAAGAGTAAGCCAACTTGTATAGCCGGTTTTAGTAAAGGTTTTATAATATGATTAGATTTATATTATTCAGTTAGGAGTAACTAAGTCATGCCAAATGCCATACTAAAGATGTGTTTAAAGTACTCTCAGGTTTAGATAGGGCAGATATGAATGAGGAGAGTTGATTAGTTACACTGCCTTATGATGAAAAGCTATAAGAAAAATAATTTATGATATTGCTGTTTATATTCCAATAAAATCTAAAAGGTTCACATTAAGATCATCCCCCCAGCACTAGACCTTGTACAATCAGAGAATAATAATCAGTGTTTGCTAAAGCAGCTCTTCAGTCCAAACAGATTAGAAAGTGTGGGAGGAAGAAGATTGTTTAAATCTCTTCTCTCATAATTACCTCTAGAATGATTGGTAAAGTATATTTCAGGTACGAGAAAAGTCAGTTTGATAAAGGTAAAGCATCATATTAACACTTACTATTTTCTCACATCTTATGTGAAAGTATTCTTGAGCTGCTCTTTAAAGATTACTCCTCTGTTTTGTGTGCAACTCATAAGCTGTGGTCTGAGGTCTGATCTGTGTTTATTAAAAAAAATTATGTTAGTGAATCAGTCAGTATAGAAAGGAGGTATTAAAAGATACCTTATGATATTATCTGTCTTCAAAGTTTGACATATCTGTCATTAGATCTGTTGATAGACTCCCACTGTAAAATCCATGTGTGTAAATATAGGAAAAGAATTAGTAGTGCAAGTTTCTGTACTGTTAGTGTTGTTCCCCAGTTTTTCAAGGATCACTTAAAAGAATGACTTAGTGGTTTAGTTTTCATCCTTATTCTGCCCTGTCTATTCAGTGACCCTGCTCATAAGGAAGAGATTTACTGATGCTTGCTCCTGGCCTTTAGGAATTTAAACTGAGATGATCATCTCTTTTCATCTAAATTTCTGGTCAACTATTAGAAAGTTTATTGCTTTAGCAGGATGGGTTAGAATTGATAACAACTATCCCTACCACTGAATAATCTTTCATACTAAATTAGATTTCTCTTGTTCATGTCTTGTTTCATATTAAATGTGCTATCTGCAAACAAACATCAATTTCAGAAGATTTTCTCTAACAATCTGTAACATATTACATACGGTGGAAAATTTAAAATAACTATGAAGAAACCCAACAACTTAAACAACCAGGAAGTAAAAAGTGATAATTAAAGTTTCCTTTGGAAATACGAAATTGTAGGCAGGCCCTTATTCAGGGACTGTGGAGAACATATTTTCTTATTCTGCTCCATTGGTTCTGAAACTGGTGCAGGGGTATCAAAATTATCATATTCATAGAGTTGTACTTGCTAGTAATTTAATGCTTATTCAACACCAAAGTTGGGATTTCCTTCCCCACAAAACAAAACAAACAAAACACCAAACCCAAGCTTTTGTTCTCAATTTTTTATAGAAGCGATATTTAGAAATTTTTTCACAACTTAATTGGCAGAAGATGCTGACTTACACAGAAACACACACATGTATATATCTTTCTAAGCATTGATGTAAACCCATGGACTTGAATGAAATTACTCACATAAAACCATGTTCAATACTTTTGATTGATTTCTGCTTTGCCCTAAAGCTGAGCTTAAATTTAGAAAAGAGAGAAGATAAAAGAGTGTGAAAATAAAAAAATCTTTTTCTGTAGTCACTATAGAAGCAGGAAAAAATAAAGGAAAGGGCTTATTGCTATTATGTTTTCTCAAGCTATTACAACTTATATTTTAATTTATTAACTAAAATAAATCCAAACATG
This sequence comes from Megaceryle maxima, assembly GCA_024605025.1. Lineage (NCBI taxonomy): Eukaryota > Metazoa > Chordata > Aves > Coraciiformes > Cerylidae > Megaceryle > Megaceryle maxima. The sequence continues at coordinate 3,840 of JANHGN010003246.1, forward strand.
TCTATGGATGTATTGAGTGAAGTATTTAGACAGAATTGAGTTCTGAAGTTAAAATGCTTTAACTTAAGATATCAAAAAGTCCATGTGTATCTTTTTCAGATTCCATTGTTTGACATCTTCAGGACCCCCTGGTATATATTGAGTATGTTCTTTAGTATTAGGCATGGCTTCAAACTTGCAATCCAATTAAAAGTTTTTTGTATACCCTTGTTTGGAGCTAAAAGAAACACAGTTCATAAGAGTTTGTGAACCTGGACATACTCTTAGTATTATGCATTATGATCTCCATGATGTTTTACAATTCCGTGTCTGATTTTGTAATGGATAATTTTTTAGATACTTTTTTTTTTTTTTTTTTTTTTAATCTAGGTGAGTAAATCTCGTTTTCTCTGCTCTCATCATAGTTTTCTACATATTAGTGCTATAGGCAGGAATTTATAAGTTTTGTAGCATCTCTTAAAATAAGCGTTATCTCTTTGGGTATCCTAAAAGATCCATGAATTTAAAATATGTATCATAAAATAAGTATATCTATATATATACACATAGATGCACCGAATTGCACTTGCATGTTTTTCATTACTGCATTCTGTGTTATTAACCAGTTGTATTGCTTTATGTACTGCCATAAAAGCACTGAAGTGTTAGACACTTGAAATAACAGTTTCATGCTTTGACCTATATCTGGGTTTACTTGGAAACCTATCGATAACTTGCAATAAAATTAAATTATGCACACATCTGTATGCACAACATTTATTTAAACCAATTTCTAGGTGAGACAAGAAGGATAGATCTTATCAGTCTGGTCTTCAACAAAGCATTTAATGTAGTGATGCCTTACTGAATACAAAAAAGTGTCTCCTGACAGAAAATTAGTAAACATAGAAGTAAGAGTAACTGTAATGTGGATAGTTATGAGCAAAAGAAACAGCAATACAACATTCCAGACGTATATCTTACACTGAAGAGTACTTAACTAGGAAAGTTTCTAAAGACTTGGGTGGTTGATCAGTATTTTCATAGAGGATGACACAGAAGGTAGAAGCAAGCTAGTAATGTTTTGTAATAGCCCAGGATTGAGAATCTTCCTTGATAAGGAACAGGATTAAAATGTCATACAGGGAGAACTGATGATCTGAAGAGTTGGATTAATGTTTATGGCAACACAGTACTACAGAATGTATCCTCGTGTTTCTAGGGACTGAAAGGAAGTATTTCTGCAGTTAAATAGGTTTTCAACAGATACAAACAATAAAGAAAATGTGTATATTAAGCATACCATGCTTAATATAAGCCAATGTCAAGCCATGACACCATGGTTAGCTGTGGAAAAAATGACAGCAGACAAAATACTCCTAGTGAAAAAGGACAAATGGACAAATAACCAGTGTGCTTTAGAACACTTTGGAATGTAAGTTTTGGTTATAGTAGATGTGAAGGTCTGAACCAGTTCTTCAGCAGAGGACGTGGAAATATAAAAATCTAGTTATACCTAGTGCACAATTTGCTATCAGGGTTCTCTAAGATGCCTTCTAGTCTTTTCTTTATCGTCTTGTTCAACAGTGACTCCATATTGCAAATATGTTTTATTTCTCAGCTGCATCTAGAGGACTGCTATCAGTGTCTGACACCTCATCCCCTGTTCCCAGTCAAATGCTGACTAAAAGTCATTTTGAGTCTGTGTGTCAGGAATATTCTGATAAAGGTTCAAATAAGTACAGCTTACAGCTCGGTTACAAGTTACAGGGAGACCGGGAGACAGATTTACAGTCACAACAAATGGACCGTGTGGATATTTGCTACAAGTAAATTCCAAGTGAACTGGAAACTTTCTGCTGGAAGCAATGGGGAGTACAGTGAGTGAATAGGCACAGCTGTTAGGCAGCAACAATTTATATCAAAAGAGAAGACATTCAGAGGAAGGAAAGAGGATTTATAAGCTAAAATACAGCAATGCAGACATGCTGCTTCCAGACTGAAGCAGTGTGATGGCATGCTGCACTGACTAACTGGGCCAGTGAGAACTGAAGGACCTGTGCCACACTCAAGTGGTATAGTCAGTTTCTGTAAAAACACAAAAAAGAAATAGTACATTATGATACCAGCTTCTATCAGTTACTTGTGACATTTTCAAACCAGCACTTCCATGCTTTCTTGCATGGGAGAACTTTCCTATAAATATCCACACTACTGTTTTCTTGACAATAATTAGGTTGATGATGTCTTGTAAGCACTGACTATCATGTATATTAATAGTGTATTATTATTTCTTCACACTTCACAGTCTGCCTTTACACTTTTCATTGCCTTGTCATATAAAAATAGTAATAACACCAATTCAAGCCAGGTATTTTTGCTATACATTATAGTCTACTGCTTGCGAAAATAGAGAGTTTAGTTCCATGACTTTACAATTAAAGTGCATGCTACTGGGTAAAAAGCATTCATTAACATGCAGGTTATACAATGTCTTTTGAAGGTTCTTCTGGATTTACTCTTCAGTTTAATACTTTCGATATCTTTGCTACAGAATATTGCAAATTGCAGAATGTAAATTGAATGTTCTTTCATAAATTCTTTTGCAGTTGGCTAGAAAAAGACTGGTCATTATAACAATTATGTTAAGCAGAAGGGAAAATATGTCCACTCTTAAAATGTTTGCAACTTCTCCCTTTTTCTATTTGTTTTATTTTTTATTAACTTCTTTGGGTAGGAATAAAAATAGGTATCTCTTATTTTACCTAAGCAGTTCTGTATTCTGTATGTATGTTTCTTTCAGCACTTGCAGAATTTTTTCCAAGACTTCTCCCTTTTCTTAAATCTGACCTTATTTTACTAATTTAAGTAATATGTAGAAGAAAAAAATCCTTGTATTTAAAAACTCAGAGTGTACATTATGTACTGTAAATCTTGGAATCTCAACAACTTGCAATAATCTTGGAGTCTCCTACATGTATTGTATCTGTCAAATACTTAATGTATTTAGTTTATTTATTTCAAAACACCAATAAATAATATATATTCTTTCCTTCCCCCTGCTTTTTTTTTTTTTTTTTTTTTTCTTACTGACAGAATGTGCAACAGCTTATATTTTACTCACTTCTTTAGAAGTGAACTCAGAGTAAAATTGGATCCTTTGCAAAGGACTGCACTCGGGAAATGCAAAGGAATGTGCATCACTTAAACCTCATCTAAGATTTAAAACAAATGATTTAAACAGGTTTTTAGATGAGTCATAATTGCTATACAGGCTTTCTGAACATAAATGAATGTGATTTACCTGCATATTTTTACTCAGAATGTAATTACTTGCCAATCTATTACCACTCAGGTTTTCTGAGTCTATTTTTAGAACTAAATCATTATGAGTGCTTCTCCTCTCACCACATGGAGCACCTGTGCTAGGATCTGTGTGCTACTAAATTTCCAAATGTAATGCTCTAGGAGGATGTCTCTGAATTAAGATACATTACCCATAAGACACGATTTAGAATAAACAAAATTATTTTGTACATAAATTGGTTTTAGAGGAATACTGAGAAAGGGTGTTTTGATTACTGAAAGTCATGTTACTGGATTAAATATTAATTGTCTTTAACGAAAGCTTCCTTAGAAATCACATGCAAGAATGATTCATCAAGCAGGGCCTTATGGGAGCTCTGAGTAGATGAGGCCATTGGCTATGAAATGGGTCATCCTTGCCCTCACCTCAGGCTTTTTTTTGTACTTAAGCAATAAGCTATTCCCATTCAGAAGTTCTAAAACCAACATAGCTTCCTAATTATTTTGTCTTTTAGTTGACCTAACGAAATTTTCAAAAGATTTAATCTTTTAATTTTCTTACTCAAGCTATGCTATTTTCTGTGTTCTAGTTTGGACCTCCTGAGCCAAATCATCCTTCTCCTTTCTGTGAACAGCACCCTGACTAATTTCTTCCTACAGAGACAGAAGCCATCATTCTATTTCAGGACTTCTGCTGTGGGTCACTATGCAGTGGTCTAATTAGTCTGTTACTTTTTCTCATGTGGTTTTAATAACCTAATTTATTTTAGAAGCGAGCTAGGGAAAAATTCACCAGTTCCTGTGGTGGTCCTGAGCCTTTGGTATCATATCCATGACCTGGATATCCCAAAACACCTTCTCTAAAACTCTTTTGTTCTAACTCAGTTGTGTTTGTTGGTTGTTTTTTCTTTGGTTGGTTGGTTGTATTTTTGTGTTGGAGTGGTAGATTTGTTTTTCTTTGTCTTTCCTGTGTTGATATGGTCTTACCCTGAAATATGTTATTTTCATGGAAACTTCTTTGTCAAGTTTAATCTCAGTATTGTTTTCATTTATTAAAAAAAAAAAAAAAAAAGGAACCAGAGAATAAGCTATGAACAACTCTTTTGTATTTGTCATTCTAAGGATTGACAATATGAAGCAAAATATTTGTGTACTTCAGGAAAGCATTCCAAGACTCTTTGAGTAATCATTATAATGGAAATGCAAATTCTCCAAAAACAAAATTGCTGAAAAAAATCAGATTTATGAAAAGAAACTATACTACAGTTTGAAAACAAAGCCTCAACTGTAACAGTTTTTCTTTACTGCCTTTTTTATCTCAGCACTGCAGGTAAATTTTTCTACTGATACAGAATATCCAAAGTGGACAAACAGCCTGGTGCAGTAACTAGGTGTCACTGCAATGAGTAAAGCAGCTCCCACTGCCTCATAATTCCAGATATTCAGGAAAATGTACCTGAAAAATTAAGTACTTTCAAATACTCTCTATATATGAAAATGGATAACGAATCAGCTATAGACAGGAAATTATTTTACTGTTGCTAAGTAGTCCTACTACAAAAAAATCAACTTTCCACTTGAAATATTACAGAAGGGCTTCTTTGAACCATAAATATACAGTCCAAACTATTGATATATATCAACATTTGTATTCCTGTATAGTATTACAAATGAAATTTTTACCATAGTCATGGCTTCACACTGATTCCTCTTCTTCCTTTCCATAGATTTCCTGATTATCCATTCCAGATACTCCCATATTATTTCAACAATGCTATGTTGTTTCATTTTTTTCACATCCAACTGGGAAATCACTTTTTTTTTCTTTTTTTTTCTTCCTTTTTTTCTAGTTTCAGAAACTATATGAAATAACATATTAACTTCAGAAACGTAACAAGAGGCAAATGCTGTTCTTGTTTAATTGCTCCATTCTATTGTGAACCAGACAGACATTATTACTTGTCAATCCTTTAGGTTTCATTTGGGCAGCTGCTGAAATATGACTGTCTAAAAAGCACGCTTATTTAATTTTACTGCAATGGACTGTTCAGGATGTGCCCCAAACTGTTCTTTAGCATTTGCCTTGAGGAGTAAAATTCCAAATATCTAAAAGCTACTGATAACCTGTAACCAAATGAATAAATGTATGTTTATGAATTTTCTCTACGGATGAATTGCTAAAGGTGGAGCACAGCAATTCCAGTTGCTGCCTGCTATAAATGAGTAAAGTTAGTGAGTGAATAATTCCCTGTCCAGTACGATATGCTGGAAAAGTCTTCATTAACTAATACTTCTCCCCAGGACAATCACTTGAACTCTGGATTCTAGCATAATCAAAAGGTATTATGGTAATGCCTAACTAGGCATGTACCCAGAAACATTTATTTTTTCTTTATTTCAGAAATATGATAAAGGAAAGGCATATGCCAAAGCATATGCAAAGTGACTACATTCAACTCTGAGATTAAAATAATATTCAGGGTTACATTTTCTTGCCAAGTGAACTTTGACCTAGGAAGTGTTACAGTTGATGAAGAAAAGATAACAGATTGAAGAACAGGGTAGAATAGTTTCAAACTGTGAATTCTAAGTTTATTGTTTGCTTCTGACAAGGCTGTACTTTCCACTTTCTTTTTCAGTTGTGAATAATGTACATGTTTGGAATATGCGTGAATTTATCATTATGGTTGAGTCCTACTAGACAATTAGAGAAACCATTCAGTGGGCATTTGTGTCGGTGTAGTCACCTTAGAAGACCCAAAAAAGCAGTCAAGGTTACTTGGCTTTCATTTGCTTTGGTCCTTCACTTTTCCTTTCTTGTCACTATTCATAAGCCTCCAGGAGAAGTTCTGTGACTGCCTGCTGGCTTTGAAACTCCCCTTAATAAGAGCTCAGGGAATTCCTTGCTGCTAACATAGTGAGCTACTGCAGTCGAGATAAGCACTACTGTTTCTTTCTGAGCTGGAGCTGCTCATATTTCTCTCTACCTGATGCTCCTAGAGCCACAGAATAGCTTTCAAAATACAGCGGTAGGTGAGGCTGCTTTACATTTGGCCAAATGACAACAGCAGCTTTTTGAGGTTTTGAAATGCATCTTTGTTTTGGGACATGAAGACATTGCAAATTGTGTGTGCAAATGCTGCTTTTGAGTAGAGTCAAATATTTCTCATTTCTGAAACTCCCAATCTTCTTACCTTATATGCTAGCGTGAACTTTGTCAAAGTCGATTCATCTGCATTAATATTTTACCTTGAAAAATCAGCATGCTCTGTGATTTTTCGGAACATATTACTAGATATCAGGAATACACAAAGATTATAGTTCTCCTTTTTTTCATAACTAAGCAGCTGATTGCCTTTTCCTTCTGGCAACAGGAATGGATCTTAAATCAGTACCTGTATCTGTTAGATTTTTTAAAATAATACAGGATAATCTCTAGCTCTGTCTCTGAGTATGTACAAATCCCATTTTTTTATTCTTCATTATGGTGGTTTTCATACAGATGATAATATTATGATAATACTTTACAAGTAGTGTCAGAAAAATAGTTCTCATGTATTAGATTTCTTTCTGAGTTTTAATGTACATTCAATTTTTCCATATTTTCACATGGTATGAAAACAAAGATTCTAAAAAATTCCAGACAATAAAAGTCTATATCAGCTATATTTAAATATTGTAAGAGGAGACAATGAATTGGCTACATGTCCAACTGCATTCTTCTCTTTTATATCCTTATGCCTCAAACTTTAATCTGTCTTGTTTTTCTGAACACTGCAAAGAAACTATGTCACATGAAACTGCCACTAAGAAAAATTACCTAAGGGCATTTTCCCTTTCTGCTTAAGGTTTGTCATTTATTTCTATTAACAACCATTAAGCAATTTAATAATTATAAGCCTCATTAGCATTTTAATGAGACTAGTGGCCAATGCTAACTGTAATTAAATTTGTTTTATTGTATGATATTTTGAAGCTGTGATTAAATTAAGTTTTACTGTGCTTTGAAGAATAAACCTATAGAGATCACTCTTCAGTAGCTGACATGTTAACTTATGAGGAGCCTGTAAAATAGACATGCCCAGGAAAAAACTCCCTACTGAGATTAATCACAAAAATAGAAAAATCAAATGCTCCTGCTGCCACCAGCTCCAAGATTACCAATATATTCTTACTGATAACAGTAGTCTGTTAAATAGCATTCATTGTGAGTAGCTTTGTGTAATCTATTTTTAATTTTTCAAAATAGTATCTAGATGGGGTAGTGAATTATTCTTTATATATCAAGGAGAGAATCCTGTAGTGCTTGCTCAGACAAGACTCCCATTGAGTTCAAATGGAATTTCACCACAGTAGGAACAGCAGGGTGTGTAAAAGCTAAGTATTATTGGTGGTTGTTGTTGTTGTTATTATAGTTTTAGAGAGATAAATTGGGTAGTGAGAAAAGAGTGAGAAGAGGAAAAAAAGTACTAGTCAGAATCAGCTACATTCATATGATTTATCAGTTAAATTCCTATGAAAAGATGTACAAACAGAACACTAAGCATATCTTTGTCCATGCCCAACCTCTGTGGAATATCAGAGTGCACCATACTATAACTGGTTAAGCATTGGGTAGACACCAGATGGTGGCTTGTCCTCAACCCTTTATCAGGTAAGAACTGCTGTTTGCCTTACACTAGCTAGTTCTCATCTTCTGTTGTCATCATGATTGTACCTGAATGTGCTGCATCATTTATCTGGACTTCAGTGAACATTGTTAACAAGTGACTTTGCATTTGCTCATTATGGTTTGAGATGTTAAATATATTTATGGTTGTATAACTTTTTTCCTTTTTAAAACCTTAGTATTTGGGATTATATTTTATATTGCAGTATCTTTCTTAATAGAGGAATTTTTTTTTTCCTTTTAATTAAGACATTGTGCAGTGAGAGAAAATATACAGTTTCTGTGTTAGAACACACAGCTATGTCCTGGTAAGCTTCATGCCTGCATGTTTTGGAGCACTGATTAATTTTGTACAAGTTTCCTCAGGCTAATGCCCTTGTGATATGCCATTTCATAAAAATTTACAAATTTTTCCAGTTTGTATACCTATGAACAATACAACTTTATTTCATTTTGATTATTGCCAAAATTGATGTGGACAGGCTGGAGAGTTGGACAGAGGAGAATCTAATGAAATTCAGCGAGGGCAAGTGTGGAGTCCTGCACCTGAGAAGAAGTAATCCCATGCACCTGGACAGGTTAGGGTGAGAGCAGCTCTTCAGAGAAGGACCTGGGACTTGTGGTGGACAGCAAGTTCATGTGTTTGCTTTTCAGTGGTGCCCAGGGATTGGATAAGGAGCAAGGAGCACAAACTAGAACCACAGGAAATGCCATCTAAACATAAGGAAAAACTTCATTACTGATGGAGCACTGGAACAGACTGTCCCTACCATTCTGTGAGTCTGTGAAATTAATGTGTCCTGGGAGTCTTTCTGTTCCTTGTAGCTTCAGCATGATAACTTTTGTGTGCCATGTTTCTAGAGTGACATGGGCTTCACAAGACCTGCAGAAGACATGAAGCAAAGAATCTGGAGTAGAGCAGAAATAGGTATGAGGCAGGGTCCATGGACTGGATTTTTCTAAGAAATACATGGTCTGTAGCTCTTAAAGACCATTGCCTTTGTAGGAACAAAATGCAGGATCCTTGCTAGTTTCATAATTTCTGGTATAATTGAGTTTCCTCTGCCATTAGTGAATGGTTCATGTTAAGTAAAAAACCAACCAAACAAAAAAGCATCAGGAATGCAAATTTAAAGATTACTATCTTCTTTATAATTAGTAAGGGTTAAGTATAGTCAAAAGGTTACATTTCTAGGGCATTCCCTTATTTTTCTTTTTCAATAAGAAGCACATTATTTATTTTTATGTGATTTTACAATTACAAAATTTAGAGCTTAAAGGTTAGGAAGTTGCTAGGTAGCCCATATGCATATACATTAGCTGAGGTCAAGACAGTGCTTAGGATACTGCTAACTAGGGAATCCTGAACAAAGTTGTTATCAGATCAAACAATTGAAGCTGTAGAAAAATGTAGCAGGAAAGTGACCAAAGCAAAACTATGTGATCAATTCTAGTATTGGGAAATTGTTGGCATTTTTAACCTCAGATTTGTTCTCCTAAATCAGATGTATTACATACTTGTTTGTACTTTAACTTATCCGTTGTTTAAAGAGGGACTACTTAGCATCTGTTAAACTAATTACGTTGGGGTAGCTAACAGAGTATAGACCACACAGGACTTCTGCCATTAAGGCAAATGACTGACTAAAACACAGATCAACACTATTAGCTAGGAGAAAGCCTCTGGCTTGGATACATGGATCCTGATTATACAAAAATATTTAACCTGTGAATAGGCTCAAGCATTGAGAGGATTTCACCCGAGGCTGGAAGAAACACTTCTCTGGTATGCACTTTTAAGCTAAAATCCTAATTCTTTTCCTGTATCTCTTTGCTTAATATGCCCTGAATGTAGTCAGGCTTGTACATTTAGTACAAAAGTGCTTCTGCATGCAGCTCACATATTAAGGATAAAGCATAACACTCTATTTTTAGATGCATTGTAAATTTTGATGAACTGCAATTCATCAAAATTAGGGGTATTGCAGTGAGTAAGTCTTTTTATCATCACTAGACTGTTCCAGCAGTATTTTTATAATATAGTGAAAGTTCATAGTACATAAAACCACTGAGAGTGTCATCTGTGCCTGCAAGAAGAATGTGGGAGATGCAAGAATTTTATATTGAGAGAAAAAAGCTGGATCACTTATTACTCATCTCTGACACTGTAAGCATGTTCCCAGAAAGGTATTTCTAGATCTTTCAATGGTTTTTAATGGTATGAGGAATGATCTTCACTCTGGAGCCATCCATCAGAGTGTGGAGGGAATTCCTCCCATTTCAAAGCCCAAGCATTCCATCTAAAATTGTTTTTTCTCTTTCTGTTAGTTACAGATAGAAGAGGGTTTAGGAATTCTGTTCCTGTGATGTTTGTTTATTGTATTCAGATACCTGAAGAGAGAACTGTCACGGGTCCTGCTTGCTATTGTTTGCTCTTAGACCTTGTTTTAACAGATACTGCTGGTACTACAGAATGAAGTTTGAAATACTCTCAAGAGCATAAGAAGATAGTTGTGTTTTCTGATGAATTGCTTTACAGAGAATGTAATTATGCATTTTACAGCATAGCAATTTGTATACCACATAAAGCACATGTTTACTTGTGGGAATTGTGTGGTTTTGCTGTAATTATTAGAGCCTATTGATTGTCTTCCATTATGTTAATGTTTCCAAATTAAGCAATATGAAGCAATTTTCTGCCACGCTGTATCTCAGAAACCTTAGGGATATTATCTTCAACTTTTCCTACAAGTCTAGAGGCCTTTGTGAATAAAACTTATAATTCACTTCATTGTAAGTTTTTTTTCCTGATTGTAATCAATGAACCTTATACCGTGGAACATAAATGAGATGACAAAAGAGGAAATAACCTTTCTGAAGTCAGAAAAGGGTGATGGTAAAAGGCTCAATGAGCATTCAAGTGACTTCTTACACAAAAATACTTTTGCCCTTTCTTTGAAGACTGGCTACTCTTGGATAATCATAAGCTGTTTGCAGCTATGACCACTTTAGACAAGAAGAATAATTTTAACGATGAATCATTATCGTAATTGCTTCAGCATTTTCTGCACTAGTTAAAATAGCTTATTTCTGGCCACATAGTATTTTATTGGTTTTTGAAATATTGTATCATCTGTTCAATTTGTGGGAAACTATCAAAGGAGAATAACTGAATGTTAGGGACGAAGGCACCAAAAGATTTCTGGCAATTATTTCCAAGATAGGCTGCAGTCAAGTTGTCCTGACTTTACTTCTAATCTCTACTTCAAAAATATGGACATGTGTCTCATATAAGAAAGAGAAGCACAACTTGTGAGGTCACAGACACAATTATAAGATGAAAAAAGTGGCTTTTCATTTCTATGGGTCCCAAAGTCCTTGGAAAATTAAGAAAACAGAAATATTCAAAGGTGTGTGTGCTATGTATATATGTCTCTAAATGAACAGAAATATTTCACTTCATCTGTGAATGTTAACTCTCATGCCTAGGACAGTAGGCTTGTTTCCCTTTGTAGCTTCTGTATTTGACATTAAAAGATAAGCACTTTCAGAAAGACTAAAAAAAAAACCCAACAAAAAAACCCCAACCAACCAAAAAACCAAAACCACAAACAAACAAAAACAACAAAAGCAAAACCAAACAGGATATAGCAGGATGATGATGTATTCACAAATTTTTGTGTTTGTACCCAGAAGAATGGAACCTGTAGCCAGTAAGAGGTCTCAACCCTGGTAAGAGTTTTCCTGGTTAGAGAAAATGTTCCCTGCCTGGAAAACATCCTCACACTAAAGTGAATATGAATTGGAACAGTACTGTATGGAGGCAAAGCAGCTTAGGGACATATAAATCTACACAAGAAATAGGATTCAGGAAGTAGCATGACTTACCTATTCCAGGATAGGTTTGACAGCATCTGTTGCAAGGAAACGGCAAAGCCCATCGCTCCATTCAGTCCTATGTTACAGAAATAAGACTAAAGCTCTGCCTTTACACTCTTCAGGTATACTGAACTGAAAAAGTAAACACAAAATAATAATAATTATATCTTGGGTCCATAGTGCTCCACAGGGTGCATGGAGAGCTACCACCACAGCTTGGTCAAGCACTGTATTGTGTCAGTATACCAGGCTACTTTAGAGAACTAAACCTTAGCAACATGGACATGGGCCAAGCTGTATCATTCCACTGGGGCAAATGCATTCATCAGTGTAGACAAAGACTGTATTTACCAGGTCTCTGAATTCTAAGCAAGACTTTGAATCCTACTGTTAGCATAAGAATGTTCTGAAAAAGCACTAGGAGTCAGCTAGCATGTATTACTCTTTTGGGAACAAATAGAAGATGATAACTGAGTGTTGATGGATATGGATAGGCACTTCTGGACAGTAAAAGATTTTTTTTTATTTGTACTAAATCAAAATAATTTTCTTTTTTCTCTGTTGAGTCATTTCAGCAGACTTGTTGCCTTTTACTTTGCTTTATCATGCAATGATGAGTAAAACAGCATACAAGAAGACTGATGTTGGTTTGCTTTTGTAATGGCACTTAATATCAATCATCCTAAACTGCACTACTTAGGAGGAAGTCTTTAAGAGGAAGCAGATTTAAGAGGACACTAGACTTACTACCAAGCAGGTAGACTCATCTTGATTTTGGTGTTTTAAAGACTCTGTTCCATGCAATTTGGGCAATGAGAGATACTAACTTGTTTTTAGTATTGTAGTATTTTTTTAACAAATGCAATAGTAGGATATGGGAGATGTGTATCTCCCATTTATACACTCAGATAGCAAAATTTTTTTGCTATCAGAGAATCTTAGAATGGTTTGGGTTGGAAGGGACCTATTAAAGATCATCTTCCTTTAGATCACTTTGCTTATAGCTCCCAGTCACACAGCTGTCTTCTTGAAACCTCTCCTAATTACATCTTCCACATTTAAAAGGAAGGAATTTATATTGATTCCTCTTACAATTATTAATGTGGAAGATTTGGAAATTTAGATTATTTTCCTGGAAACTGCGCAATATTTTTGTATAGTCCTAAAGAATACATTCAGTATTCACACAGTCCTGTACTAATCCTGTACTAGTGACTGCCCTTGCACAGCGTCCATATGTCAGATTCCCTAATCCTTGATAAGGATTCACAGGCTAAATCTCATGAAGAGGTATAGCCATACGCAAACCCTGAGATTAAATAACCATTCATATATATGACATCTGGTAAGGACACCTTTTGGGTTATAACTGACAATGAGTGCTTACAGGCCATTTTTAGTGTGAAGGTCAAAGAAGATAACTTAAACCACTGTTCGATATGTTTCAGATAGAATACAGTAAGGAACAGTCTCTGAACCTGCTTTTCACAAGATTAATCCACTGCTGACACATTATAGTGGAAATTTTTCTGCTTCTGAGCATGGACATTTCAGTCCATGTGATGAGCAAAAGAACAATTTTTTTTAGCTTACCAGAATACTTTGTGTTCTTCGACAATACTAATGGGCCAGTTACCTACTAACCTACTGATGTGGAAGCAGTTAGTTGATGCATTGTGTCTGAATCCAGGATTAGATAACATAAATTTAATGACTCTCCAGACATGACTTCCCTTTTTAAGCAGCTGATGTTCACTAGGAAGGCTCCTTGCAAACTTTCAGAGTCTTTGAACATAAAAGATCCTTTCAAGTTAATAATTAACCCATTTAAAATAAAGAAGTAGCATGCATTTGATCTAGATTTTCTTACCTTCCAAGTGTGATCAATAGAGTGCCTTAAAACAAAGCTGCCTAATTCAAAAGGGTAGGGTGTAAAGTAAAATAGTGCCATCTGGTTTGGAGGAGGAATTCATGCAAGGAACTGTTTAGCCAGCATTAACACAAACAACCTCGAGCAAAAGCTATAAGCATTGTTTAAATGATTTCTTGTATAAAATCCTGCTTTTCAAAATTATTAAACCATATTTTTTCTAGTAAAAGATAGCAGCAATATTAATTAATTCTTTTCTCCCAAGATTTGTTAGTATTTCTGTAGAAATTACAGAAGGACGAATATGAGGGGAGAAAATTGAGGAAGCAAAAGGAATTCTAATATAAAAATTGTACTTCTGAGTTTGAAAAACAGACATTTTTGCAGAAAAGCTTACATAACTTTGTCAAAGGCAGTTTTAATTTGCAGAATATAAAAAAGGATTATTTTTGTTTTGAATAAGTGCAAATACAGCATTTAAGAAAATGACCTTTGCATTACTCACTTCACTAATTACCTCCAAAGCATACACTATAATTTCAAATCATGTTAAATGGGCAAAAATTGCAAAGGTCTTTCATAAAGTTCAGATATTAGAATTAACATCTTTGGCATATTTTTATTTACTAAAACTCTGCACTGTGTCTTGAAATTTTCTCATTACAATGGTCACTTCATTAATTGTTCCCTTGCTTATCCAAGTTTCTTTTCCACTTTCTCTTTTTAGTCTATCTCTAACACAGAAACAACATTCTAGTTTTTAAAAGAAAATTATTTTTATATGGAAGAGAAGGTGGTAAGAGTGCAAATAGAGAGTATTTCCATATAATAACAGCAAAGTCCCTAGAATTGATTCTTCATTTTTCTCTATAAACAAAGCCCTCAACTAGTATTATTTTATTTCTAATCAGAATATGATTGCATATTGGGTATTAATGACTATGGTAGACAAGCCATTTTAAAATTTCTTTTCTATCTCAGAAAATATTAAGAGTAGCACAACTCTGAATGCTTATTAACAGCTCAGTGGTACTACTCATTCAGTTTGTAAACTGCTATTCATTGTCACTGACGTTCGCTCTAAAGGGAGATTTTCATGATAGATGTAGGAAGTTATGTTACTGTAGCTGCAATCACTAATCTTATAGCAAGCATAAAAATATAATCTTTAGTATCCTGTATTCATTGCATGTAAATGTCTTTGAACCATTTTACTAGGGGTGTTTATTGAAACATAAAGGCAAATTAATGCAATTGGTAAGACCACAGAGGTTTTGAAATAGGTCCTTTGGGAGTAATATAGAGATACTAGAAAAATCTTAGAAAACACTACAGGTCTTCAAAAAGATAAGTGCTGTAAACCTAACCCTTCTTTACTACCAATAGACATAGTACATAAGATGAGACACTGCATCTTATGGAACAGAGAGTGAACACATACTGGAACTGACTTAAGAAATATTCATACAAACTACTTTAGAAAACATACATAGAGATTTTTTTTCATTAGATTTGCTTGGCAGAACAACCTAAGTTAAATTTTCTGATTCTAATGCAATATTATCATGTTAGGTAAGATTCATTTCCTAGGAAATGCATAGTGTAGCCAAGTAAGCAGAGCTGGACATGATCAAAGGAATAAGCATAGATTATAGGATAACCAGTTTAAACCTCTGTCTAGTAGTGTGTCAGTGCCAATGTGCAGACACAAAAGCTGAAGTCATAAAATGAGGGAAAAGCAGAACAGGTAGCAGTTACATGTGTAAGCATCGTGAATCTAGAGACAGAATTGTCTTTTCCTCATTGTTTTTTCTGTTCAAATATGTTTGCTTGTTCAGCTTAAATATTTTTGGCATACATTTTATGAATGTCTATCTTTGGTATTACTCACCTACAAAGACAAAAAGCTTCCTGTGAATAGTCAGAACTGTTTGATCAGTAAGACAATGATACAAAGTGTAAGACCATTTGAACTGATTTTTTGTATCATTCTGGCATTTGCAATTATAGGTATTTTTATCTAGAATAAAGGTTGAATAAATTCTGAACCCAAGGAATTTGTAATTTTTTTTTTAACTTTTTTTTTTAACTGTTTTCCTAACAATTAAAAAAGGTAGTTAAAACTTTATAGGTTTGGATTGTTTCCGAAGTGAAATTTGTGGAATTTGGTTTTGGGAAAATATTAATTGAAGTCAGTCAGTTCCTTTTGATTTACAGGTTTACATATACAAATATATATTCTTGGGGGGATTTTATGTGCATGAATAATCTAAAGCAACTCAAAACTTACATCATAACCATCTTTCTACATTACTGAATGTACTTACTAAGTGTCATCCATACATCAAGTCTTTCCTAAGTCTGCAGTTGATAACTCCACTAATAGTCTGAAACCACAACCTTCCTACATTTAAAGGAAAATAAATTATATTTTAAATGTCTGTGATGAACTATGCTGCAACTTTTCCCTGACATTACTGTAATTTTCCCCTAACAATGTATTTTTACTTTATTTGAAGGTAAGCCATGCTTCACATTATTGTTCCCGTTTTTTCAGAAAAGTATCTGGAGATAGCTATATAATGGTATTACTCTGGTAATAATTGTGTTAAATAACTGCAAAACAGTGATAACACCTAACTATTTCTTATTATAATTCTGCTGTTATTGCACTCCAGTGGAGATCAGGGATCCAGTCTGATTTAACAAGATACTAAGAACTTGACAGTTTAAGTTCCCAGATGAAAAAGGGGTTGCTAAAAGAATCATGAATAGAGAAATTATTTGAATATACCACATTTTTGGCCTCTTTTTTATTTTATAAACAGTTTTAGTAGTACAGGGAAAAAAAAAAAAAAAAGTCAACCAAAAATGAAAACAAAAAAAACCCAGAAAAAGTATGAGGAAAAGAGAAAATAACTAATAGTAAATAATTAGAAAATAACTAAACTCTGTAGGAGGAAGAAGATGTAAGAATAAAAGGTGGAAGTTTGGGGAAAAAAAATGTTCTGGAGCATTGTTCAAAATTTACAGTTAGTGGTACACAAGAGCGAAAAACGTTGTCTTCTAACAACCTGGTAACTGCAACAGCAGCTTCTGCTCGCTACACTCAGCAGTGGATCCCCTTAAGAATGCCTTTCCCAGTAGATCAGGAAAACTATTATTCTGCTACAGAAAAGAAGCTCACAGTATTAAAATGCTTATTATAACAGTAGCAACATCTTTTCTATTTTAAGCCCTTGCAAAGCAAATGTAACATAAAAACTTTAATTTATTGGTGGGGTTCATTTTTGTTTTGTGCCCAGTCTCAGAATCCTTGCAGCTGAGCAAGGGGAAGTTGGGTCAGGCAGGTGTGGTGAATTATAGGGCAAGCTGGGAAGTTTGGAGCAGTGAAAGAGGAGCAAATGCAAAACAAAGAAGTGAGGGGAGGAAAACAAGGAGGCGATGCCTGTTAGAGCTCATTGGGTGCACCTGGGAAAACCACCTCCCAGCACACCTTGGGAGATCACAGAGGCCTTGCTCTGAGGTTTTTTGCCTTTATTAGGTGGAGGGGTAAGGTTGCTTGAGTTACTTTGGAGAGTTTTGGTTTGTTTTAAGTGAGGTCTGCTGTATTCTGAAAGCAAATGAAGCTAAGTAGTAGACTTCTCTAGGAAAACAGGCAGGTGATATAGGTTGTCAGTGCTCTGTGAAGATAGCTGTAAAATGGAGGTGAAGCTGAACTAGCAGAGAAAAAAAATGAGACACATTTGGAAGAAGAGTTGAAGTAAAGATGTAGATAGAACTGTTGTCTTCAGATGAACAAAAACTAAGTGTAGGTATTTGTTGCTGAGGGAAAAATAGCAATGAGCCTAGAAACTTCTGTAAAGCCAACCAAAAATTCCCAGTGCTAGGTGTCTTACAGCTGAGCAGAAGATGGCGTGTCAGCTGCAGGCCCCTTGCAGCATGGTGAGCAGAAAACTGAGAAGAGCCTGTCTGATTCTGGGAGGAGGTAGGTGTGGGTCTCAGGGGTATGCAAGATGTATCATGTATATAAGATGAAACACAATTACTTGAAAACAGTCTGCATGAAAAAAAGGAGCCAATGTTATGATGAGTTAACTGGAGTGAGGTAAGTGGCCCCTTCTTTTGCTTTGTAAAACTTACCATGTAAATCCTGGAGGGTGCAGCCCTTCCTGGTTTACCCTGTCTCCCCAGTAGTCTTGCCAGAGGGGAAGCCATTGTCTAGCAAAACAGCAGAAGATCTTGACAGAAAGATGAGTGCTGGTAATTGGCCTACTTTCTTCTATAGTTTAGTAACTATTTTCAAGCCTGTTCTGGTAAACTAACAAATGTGGGAACAGCAAGGTAGCTGTAAACAAGAACTTCCATGGGTTAATATGCTGCTTAGTTAGTTACAGAAGGTAAAAGTTAAAGGCCATGTTTCTGCAACATGTGCTGAGTTACTTGGTGTAGCATTCTTAAATGATTAAATGTAGGTGTGAATGAATGATGTTACAGGAGTCTTTCCTAGGCTGGGTAGCTCTGTGGAACTGTTCCCTTCTCCTGACATAGCAAACTTTGAGTCTTAACAAGTAGATGAAACAGGAGGAGCCTTGCTGCTACTACTTTTTTTTTCAAGGGCTGTTTCTTAGTGTTGCCTTATTTTATTCTTACACTACATTGTGCTTTGACCTGTAACATTTGCCATTCTTTCCAGCTGAAGTCTAACGTACCCTTTTTCCATCCTCTTCCTTAACTCTTTCTTTCTCCTATATTTCTTAATTTTCCTATTTTTTAAATTTTTTTCCTCTTTGAGCATGTTCTCTTATCACAATACTTGCTTCTACCACTCCTTCCAATTCTTTCTTTGCATCATTTTCTTTCTAGTCCTCGTTTTCCCCATCTCCTCTTTTCTCTTATCTCATTCTGTTCTCATTAGGTATCTCTCAAGGAGATTTTAAGGTAAGAAGAAAAAGAACTAAATGCTTTGCCAGACCTTTTCTAAAGGTCTTTAATTACTAACCAGCCAGTTGTACTTGCGAAAACAAATTACTAATCTGTGTTTTCTCCTGTGACTCACTTGTAAGTCACTTATGTATGAAATGTTAAAGATAAAGATAGGGTGGTTCACAACATATTCAAGCCTAAGCAGAGACATCTGTGTAAAAGCTTGCAAGATGCTAGTATTTTTACCAGGAAGTGATTTTTGCTGGGCACAATTCCAAACTGCAGGTGTCCATATGGAAACTGCAGAATAAACTGATCCCTCAGTCTGGTGAAAGCCACTTGGCCAACAAATATTTGCTTGGTGTGAGGAAAGTTGAAGTTGAAATATGGTTACACCTGAGAAAGGTGTGAATTACAAAACTAATTGCAGATAGGATTTGTTTGAAAGGTCGCTTCAGTGACAAAATTAAATAGCAATTCACTGTTGGGTCTGTAATTTTTTAGAAGTTATTAAAAACTAGCAACCATAGAAAGCTGGGTCACTCCAATTAGTTCTATATAAGAAAGCTTTTGCAGACTCATAAAGTTTTGGGGTTTTTTGTTTGTTTTTTTATTAAAGGAATAGGGATGCTTTTGGAAATGTCACATACATGAGAAGTGAAATTTCTTTATATATATTTTCTGATGCTTTTTAAAAATGAGCTTTCTTCTCACTCCCATTTCCTGCTAATTATCACTAACCTTAACACTGCTACTTGTAACCCTATTTTAAATGACTCAGAATAGATCTCTAACCTATACAGTAGAACCTTTTTTTTTTTTCCAGAAGTATTATTTAATAACCAACTGCCTTTTTTTTTTTTTTTAAGTACTGGTGGTTTTTTTAACACATCTGTTGCACTGTATTGGGTTAGTGTGGCAAGGTTTTGGTACGGGGGGGACTAGAGGGGTGGCTTCTCTGAGGAACTCCTAGAAGCTTCTCCTGTGTCCAGTAGCACCTATGCCAGCTGGCTCCAAGGCAGGCCTGGCCTGCTGCTGCCCAAGGCTAGCCCATCAGGGTTGATGGTAGTGCCTCTGGGATAGTGTATCTAACAAGGGTGTGCAGGCAACATGATGACTCATGGACCCTGCACAAAAGAAGGCAGAGGAAAGGAGTGAGAATGTGAAAGAAACTAACTCTGCAGGCACCAAGGTCATTGAAGGAGGGGAGGTGGTGCTTCAGGTGCAGGAGCAGAGATTCCCTTGCAGCTCATGTTGAAGACCATGGTGAGATGGACTGTCTCACTGCAGCTGTAGAGATATCCACCGCAGCCTTTGGAGGACCCTGTGTGGATCTATACTGAGATTTCTATGCTAATATATGACTGGAGTCAGTAACCTCCTGAAGATGTGTTCCTCTGTGGTACTCTGTGTTGTACCAAGGGTGTGCTTACAGTTCCAAGCCCTTTTCTAGGTAGTGTTTGGCTTCAAAAATTATGTTTGTCATATTTTCATAGATTTGTTTATTCATATTTAGTTACTACTATTTACCAATGTGTATATTTTCAAAAAATACAAGAAACTTGTACCAAATCAGTTCAGCTTCTCTCTGTCCTTGTGTTGGTGCTTTTGTGAATGAAATAATTGTACTTGAGGGACTGTATTGAAGGAGTAGATGTAAAATGTGACTGAAGCACAAATGGAGTCTGCATCGAATCAGAAGTAGCGATGTTTTTATTTCAGTGTCCTATCGCATAGGGACATGCCTTCGCTCATAAATGTGATAAATTGCCTATGCGTAATAAAAAAGTTTCACCTGTTATGATTCATCCTATAAAAACTGATTTCTAGAGAAATCTTGCTGACTCTTGCATGCTTTTATTACTGCTTTTTTTTAGTTCATCTTTAAATTCTTCCTGAAAGCAGTATTTCTTCTGTCTCTTTTAAGTGTGTTCATACAACTGTCATGAAAGTGATTTCCCAAAAGTATTCAGTAATATCTTAAGTTTTTCTGAAGTGATTTAATAAACCATTGATTAGCAACTTTGAATTGATATGAATATACTTATGTTTTTTCTGCATTATTTTGTCTGCATGTTTTTATATCCACAAGTTGAAGATTAAATACATGTTAAATAGCTTGATACCTTTTGACCAGCAACCTAGCAAGCCACCTACTATAAACATCTGGCAGCAGACATGTGAAAAGGAATTGATTTTTTTTATGGTTAACTCTTTTAAAGCACATTTTTAATATGTTTCAAGCCTGTCAGAACAGCATGCTTATGTGCACCTTGGTGTCTTAAGCCCAGACAGCCTGTTATGGTTACCAGTCACTGTCAGATACTTCTTAGGAATCCAATTCCTCTGGTAACAGACCTCTACCAAGCACACAAAGCTGAAACAGGGACCTGTGTAGCACTACTATGTTTGAGCTACAGTGGAAGGTGTGCTTGACAGGTTAGGATGCTTCTCAATGTGCTCGCTTGCTGTAATCTGCAGATCTACAGCTGTCCTAGGTGAGACAAGTCTTGTTCTTCTTGTGGTTGTTGAGGGATTAGTTAAATTCCAGGCATGTTAAGATAAAATGAGAGTGCTTTTAAATCAGATTCCATGTAGATGAATTAGTTGAAAAGCTTATAAAATGGACAAATTAAGAAATGGTTTGGCTGTAGTCAGGCTGAAATTCTGTCAAAAGCCTCCCCTCATCTCCAGTGGTCCTGCTTTCCCTTTCACGCCAAGGGTCTGTGAGGGGTTTGAGCCAGTTTTCCTTGTCTGCTCAAAACTCATGGGCAGGTCCAGTCTTTCAGTTTAAGTTCTCTTTGTTGGTTTCTGTCCTGGAAACAGTCTGACCATTTAATTAAAAATAAACATTGCTTCCTTGCCCTACAAAGATGTATATCTCTGTATTAGAGCAGTGCCATCAGCTGCTTGGCTCTCTGGTAAAATAGCTCCCTGCTGCATCTCTGTCAGCAAATTACTGTTGCACTTTACATTCCCATTAAGGTGTACATGAGCAATTTGTGATACAAAGGTTCAAAATGAAAAAATGTAGCTCACTACTAACCAGGTATGGTAATAATTAATCTCTTTGGAATACCTGATCTCCAACTTGGTTCTTCAAAGCAGACAAAACTACAATATTCACATGGTTTGCACAGATTCCATTGTGATTAGTTGTGAAAAGCACTTATTTTGGACTATATGAATTGTAAAATCTGAAATAAATTCATACAGTTCATTTCTAATTCTCTATTTTCCTAAAAGCAGAAATGAAAAATTTCATATTTACGGTCAGCATTGTGGAGAACTAGCAATGACTTTGGGGTTAAAAAACCACCAACTTTACAGAACTTACAGAAGCCTTGTTATCAACTTCTCTTAAACAGAACAGATTAGAAAACTTAGCTTACAGGAGTGTTCGAGGTATTTTTAACCTCAGATGTATTTCTTATGCATACATACATAATGTAAAAATTTCATTTTACCTTTGATTCCATAATCTGCATACAGATTCTCATTCTGTTGTAGCTAAGCTTAGTTTTGTTCCTCTGGTTGCTAAATGATTAGTTCACTCACCTACATGTAAGATAAGAATTTGTGCCCATGTTCAGCAAGGTTAAGATTAGGTGTCTTAAATGAACAAGTGCACAATTTTAACATTGCTCTCCATGCAGAACTCAAATTTTCTGGGAGGGGGGGAAGAATAGGAGTCCAGACCTGGGGCTCAGAGCAATTGACAGATCTTTTTTTTTTTTTTTCACATACATGCTTGTGTCCTCCTTTGTGTTCAGAGGTTCACAGAAATGGCCTTTGACAGCCACAGAGAGCAAATCAGAACTTCTGTATCTTAGTAAAGCAAAAGAGTTGAAATGTACCTGCT
Source organism: Megaceryle maxima (assembly GCA_024605025.1). Lineage (NCBI taxonomy): Eukaryota > Metazoa > Chordata > Aves > Coraciiformes > Cerylidae > Megaceryle > Megaceryle maxima. The sequence goes on from JANHGN010003246.1 coordinate 26,331, forward strand.
GCTTAAGCAATGGCAAAAGAAGGCAAATTGGAAGTGTGCTAGTACTATTGATTTCATAAGTTTAAACACTGATGAATTGCAGATGAAGAGTTGTGGGGTTTAGGGGGTTCTTTTGATACCTCTACACAGAACTGTCATGTGTTTGATACATTATTTGGCAGAGGTGTGTTATCTAATGACAGAATGGCCTGTGCAATTATCAGAACAGAGTATCTTGAGTACCTTCCACATGAAGTCCTAATACGGAGACCAAATTGAAGCTTACCTTTGAGAAAAGATCTCATCTTGATAGAAGCTCCAGATGGATGGAGAATCTTCTCAGTATCTTGATAAAATCACTCCAGGGGTTATTCTGTTAAATAAAGCTGTATCTAACTTCTATTTCTAGACATCAATCCTTTAAGCATATTAATAAGATTAAAGATCCATCTCATTTTGTGATTATTTTTCTCTTAACCTTCACAAAGATGGGCAAAATAGACTGAGTTACTTTTAAGATTGTTTACTCTTTATTACAGTGGGAGGAGATGAACTAACATGGCACACATGCTACTTCTCTAATCCTGCTTTAACTGTGTATATCTTGTAACCAGGCCCTTATACCACATGGAGTCAGTCCTAGGTAGATGATACTTGTATGCTTTAATGTCTGTTTGGATTTTTATATTGTTTGTCACTGTATATAGCTTATGGAGTTCTTAGCTGTGAGATTTTTTTAAAATTTTTCTTTTGATGTAATAAGGAAGCTATAGATGTCATATAATGCAGTGCAAAAAGCAAACTAACAACATGCACTAGCCCAGAATTTTTACAGAAAGGGGTAAATAAAGAAAGCTTTAGCTGTGGTTTTCCTTAAGAGAGTAAAAGATATTTGCAAATATCCAAGTCATATGGTTGCTTTGCTCTCCTGCCTCTTGCAGATCTGAAGCTTGTGTAAACAGAGCTCTGTTTCTTGCTACTGGGTTAGCAGGAGAAAAAGTAAAAGTTGCCAACTTTGACAAAGTTGAGTTCTGAGATTAATGTTGAGCAACTTTTCTGGGATAAACATTTTTGCAAGGTAGCACATTAACATTACTGTGAGGCAATATACTGATGTTTACCAAGTACCATTAAGTGTTTAATTTCCAAGCATGTGTTTTAACCTCTGGTTAGCATAGCTTTAATGTTATGCTACTGCTATTCAAACAGAAAGCTTTTATTTGGGAACCAAGGTTTAAGTAGAATAATAATTAAAAATGGAAAACAGTATTTTACCAGTGGGTTATACCCAATTTATAGGCATTATTGTTCTCATTTTACTAGTAAAGACATGCTAATTAAAAGGTAGGTAAATATGTATCTTTAGCAATGGAATTGGGAGACTTGGGATAACAAATCTTTGTTTTAAAGTTAATTCTAATATTTAGAACTAAGACTGTCCTTTGTTAATTCATATGTTGAATTAAATCTAGCGTGTTTCACAGCAATAGTTAATACTGTTAAATGAGACTATTAATAGGAAAAAAACAACCAACCAAACAAAAAAAAACAATCCACAACAACCACCTGTTAAAGACTCTCAACTTTGAGAGACAGAGACTGTTTCTATTGCATTCAGGCATCTCAACCTGTACCAGAACATCTATTTTAATACCCTAGCAAATCTGAAAACAGCTTTAAATTGCTGGAGTTGCATGATCTGATGAGTAATACTGGAAAAAATGCTATTTGTGTGCACATTATTACATATGTGGTTTTCAACCTGTACAAAAAAATAAAATTACTTTGCTCCTCCTACATTTTTTAGAAGACTAATTCCTCAGTCCTTGCATTTGAAATGGGCAAAGTGGGTGTTCACTTTGAAGCAGTTTCTGTGTTTTCTTATAGTGGAAAAATACATGAAAAGAAACACAGGGTTTAACTTCATTCCTTCATTGCTGAGCAGTTTATGATTTTCATTGATTATTTCTTGGCATGCAGCTATCCTGACATTTGCCCAAAGTTCTGCAGGTCTAAACTTGGTTGCAGTCTTCTAGTCAAAGTTTTCTGGTATAGATTACTTTCTTCCGGGTTTTGATCCGGAGCCCAGATTAAATAAATAGTGGAGTTCTATCTCTATTACGTTCTTGATAAACCTGCAAATAAGATGGCTTTTTTTTTCAGGATAACTGTCTCGCCTTTTGTATTAAATGCCAGCTTCCATTTTCTATGACATACCTAAAATGCTGATGGAGTTTAAAACAAAGCATAATTCTAGAGGTTGCATGTGGAGGATAGAAAATGGAACAGTAGTTGAAAGTAAAATTGTTTTAATGGGTGGAAGTGCATATTTACTTTGAAAGACTATTTTAGTCCAGAATGACAACTTCTATTTATATTGCTTCTAGAATCTTAGGATCTCAATAGCTGAGGGCCCATGCATGGATTTTTTTCATACTGCTGTAACATGTGAGGAGTCATATTAAGAAGCTGAAGACACTTTATGTATTAGAATGCAGTTATCTTTGGGCTTAAATACCTTCATGGGTCTTAAAGGCCTGACTTTCAATGTGTGATACAATATACGATGCTTGCTATTTCAGTGACTAGAAATTGGTTATTTCTACAGACAGAAGGGAAAGTACATATAGGATTGCCTTTAAGATATGCAAATTATGCAATTTTTTTCTCTTCTACTTGTCTGATGTAGCAATACCCCTTTATATATCAAAATTGGAACATGGCAATGTAAGATAACCCATTTTTGTGCTATTTAATTGCTATCTGTAGATAATTATAAGAGAACTGATATTGACAATGTGATCAGTTTTACATTTTTCTGATGTGTTACTTTTAATGTCTAATGGAATAACTGATAAAGTGGAGGTACCATCACTTTGCTTTCAATGTTTTAAGAAGTCAGCAGAGTTACGTCCAATGTATAATCTGTATTATCTTCTCCTGATCTTGGAATTTTACTTTGCTAGTAATAAGATAATGTGGCCTTATTGTAATAATTTGTGTTTACTGCTGGAGTACTAGAATGAGTTAGAGCTTGGTTTTCATTTCATTAGGTTTTTATTTATGCAGTCTGAATTTTTTTCCTATGGTCCCAAGGCAGTATTTCTTAGATCATTCTGTGACAGTGTCTCTAAGATATAATTTCCACTCGTTCTGCATTTGTGATTCTTAATTCATGAAGAAAAAAACGAACAAAAAAACCCCATAGACCTTATTGTGGGTATATTTCTTATTTATGGTATGAAAGGATTCTTATTAGTTGTTGCAGTTCATAGTTTATTCTACATTAACATATTCATGTTGGTTTGACTTCTTAACAGGCAATAACTTGAAACTCTGAATTCGTGCTTTCATTGAGAACACCGGTTCTGCAATAAGGAAGTAACCGTAAGTGTTTGTGTTATAACTTCTCTTTCTTAATGAATAATTTTTTAATAAGTGGGATGTTTATTCTAAATGTCTTCTGGCAAGCCATTATGACTACCAGCAATAGCCAGTGTGGAAATGCTACAAGTAGGTTCTGTCACTGAATCAGATGGTTCTTATTCAGAATATTTGGTTACCCATCACAAAAACCAAATCAGAGTAAAGGCCTCCATTTTAGTTGGCTGCAGTTCTCAATGCTTTCACTGAATGACATAATTGTGTTTATACAACAGTTTTTTGGAGTTATTATTAAAAATGAAAGTGGACAAGATACAATAATTTTATAAGAATTCTTACTGTCTTCTTCTTCATAACAGAAAACTTTGAGAGAAAATTGTTACATTAGAAGGAGAATGAATGTCAGTGTTCTGTAAGACTAAATGAGGATACAGAACCAATTCATAAGCTATTCCCAGGTTACTACATTTGCTTTTCGCAGCAGGGGTTAAAAATAACACAATACATCATCAACCATAACTTTAGTAAGTCTTTATTGTCTTTCATGAAAATACTATTCTTAATAGCTTTTAACAATCTCTGTGCAAAACACCATGTGAAATTACTATGCACATGAAGACTTCGTAAATTTTTTTTAAACACAAATCTTTTGTATGATTGAATATAAAAGCAAATGCATACAAGTTACTGTGTTTATCACAAAGGGATTGATTCAGGCAGCTTATATCTTATATTAGCTTCCGGTTGGATTTCAGTTTTCATTAGACTAGGAGGAATATTTAGTTTTCATCATGATAAGGGTTGTTGGAGGGGCACAGGTAGTCTTCAATTGGGAAGCAGAGTGTGATTTTGCTTCAGGGTTATTCTGGCCTCAGGACATGATAGCTTATGAAATGTCTGGGCAAGATGATAAGAGCAAGCACTTCAGTATTTGGAGGGGTCTGTAACAATTGGTGTCATTACAAAACTGTACTACTAAGACTTTTTTGGTTATTTGCTTTTGAACTTAAGTCCCTCTTTTCCTAAACTCTTCTCTACCTGTGAGTTGTCAAAACCAATTATACTAATCTTCTAGCTCTACAAGTCATGATACAGTGAATTAAGCTAAAAATGAAATTAAACTTTTCAATGAACAGGTATACTGAGCATTCTTAAATCAACTTGCCTCCAGCAACTTTACTGTCTATATAAATTGACACAGATTTTTGAAACCTTTCTCTAAAGGAAGAGCTGATCTTTGACAGGGTGGCGAGGGAGTGGAAGTCAGCTTTAATATTTATTGCTAGGTCTGTTGTACTTCAAAGCACCAACGAGCTTTTGAAGCACTTTCTGTAGAAATATTTACATAAATACAAACTGCATCACTCCACATCATAACAAACTTGTTTAAACTTGCTTCCTGATGGCAGTGTGCTCTACATGGTGAGAAATGGTCTTTCTGTGTCACATGATACTATTTCATTGAAAGATGCTGAGGGTGTTGAGGTTTCGGTTTTTATGTTGTGCAATTGAAATTAGACCGGGGTGGGTAGGAGTCCAAAAGCCTACTGTGACTGTGGTTACTCAAGCAGTTCAATCTTTTGAAGAAAACCTGGGACTTGAGTTGCAGAAAAATCAATAGGAAGAATTAGGCTTTCATTTTAGAGCTTTGTGGTAAAGTTGTGGTTTTTTTCTTGATACCAGCTTTTATTTTTAACTGGACAATCTGTTTGTTCCCACATGCTATGATATTACTGAGCCAAGGCATATTACTTGCTTCTCAACTAAGCAGCAAGGAAATGCCAAAGAAAATATCTGCTAGATGTAGAGATGATGTTTTATTCCAACACAGAGGCAAATGAATCTTAGAGGTTCACAGGAGTTAGTTGAGACAGTATTTGATATTGGAGAAGATCCATTTTCTGCTTAATCACTTGTGATTCTAATATTTGGATAAAAAAAAGGGCTGCAATGCTTTCCTAAGCATAATTTAGGTGACTTTTCAGGACTATAATGTCCAATAGACCAAAGTAATAAATAGCGATGCAATTCTGTCCCCTTCTTTACAAAATTCTTGGTACATCTAGAGGTCCAAGTGTAGTTTATCCTGAAAGCTCAGCTATTCTAATCCATATTGTTTAAAGAGACCCTTGAAGGATTGCTCCACTGACTAGAGGTAACTTTTATTTACATTTTCTGTGTTCAGCTACATTTCTTGCCTGTGTAAAAATACCCTGTGACTTGAAGGAGATGAAGAACAGCAGGGAGCCCATTACCTGTCTGTCTCTGTAGATTGCCATTCTTATGCATACTTGTTTCACTGGAGAAAGGAGACTACTAGAAAGAATATTTAATTTTCAGGATGTTACCCAATACTGTAAACAGTTGATTTTGATTGATTTAGTAGCCTTATTTTCAAGTATGAAAGGAAAGCAATAGAGTATACTGTGATCAAAGTCTCTTAAAAATCAGTGTGTTTAAATGCCTTCTTGGGATTTTGATCAGTGAGAGTATAATATATAAAAAAAAAATCACAAACAAAATCATTATTTGAATAGGTGACTCCACCCCCTGCAAAGGGAAACATGGAATGATAGAAATTGGATAGCAATATCAGGAAAAGGATACTATCCACTGCTACTGCATTATTTTAGTAAAATTGAGTAAAAATTTTATTCTAATATCTTCTGTTATGAAGTTGCCTTCTGATCTTTTAATGGCTTACTCTTGCTACTTTTTTTATGCATGTACACCTCCCAGTTCTGTAATACTTATGAAAATCTTGTTGACAGAAATGTGTTTGTCCCTTGATTTTTCATCTCTAAAATGTTAGGAAAGTAGATAATCCATTAGTTGTGTGTTTTTACAGAATGCATTTTTCCCCTGTCTACCAGAATAACTCATCTGTTTATGGTGCTTGCACAGTTCAAAAGCCTGTTGTTACATGTAAGCCTGGAGTGCAGAAGCCCAGGTCCTTAAAAAGAACACTGCTATATTTAAATTAAAACCTCTCTACATTTTGGTAAATTAAGTAATTTTGGAGACATTGCTTTTATTTTATTTTCAGGTGTAAAATAATTAGTATACTCCAATTGACACAGATGAGGCTTTTTAGAGTGATAACTGATAGAGGCTGTTGTGCAACTCAACCAGATGAGCTTCGAGGTAAGTGCACCACACATGTGGATTTAGGAGTTCTAGCTTTTTTTGCATAAAAGAAGTATTGTTAGCACGGAATCAAAATGATGATGATAGTCTGGGAGATGTGCTTTCAAGGGTAAATTTCACAAATGAGGGTCATAACTAAAAGCTCTTCAACTGGCACAGAATGCATTAAATGGGAAGAACAAACAAAAAGCTGGTGTTGGCAGATCAAAGCAAATGAAAGCATAAAAGATACTTCTAGCAGATCAGTTGTAAATATCAGAATTGTAGTATCTTTTCTGTCTTATTCTCCTCTGTTTTAACACTTTCCTGTATACTTTGATTATTTTAGCCACTGGTATAATTTCTTTCAAAAAGTTGCTTGTTTGCTGCCCGAAACTTAATGGGATAGTGAATGCTTAAACTCATGAGAAGAGACATGTATTCTTCTTTGAGAATAAATTGTTACCGGTCTTAGGAGAATTTATTGCAAGAATAATTTTTTTTTAGGTGATTCTCTTCTACTTTGTACAATTAACACTAGCAAAGGTATACCAAACATTGAGGACTGGATCTGATGTGTATAGATCATGCTTGTGTGTGTATATATACACACATGCATGCTTTGGAATAGATTAACAGTAGAAAGTGAGATATCTGCCAAATCAGTCACAACATACATTTCTGTATGATCAGTAACTTAAAAGGTTTCATGTGTAGCTGCTTCTAGACTAGGTAATGACCATCTGCCTGAAGATGGAATCGGATCTGTCAAAGCATAGACCATACTTTGCTTCCCTTTTTTTAAAGAGAAATCCTTTCATAATAGGGAGTGAATGAAAGACTAGAGAAATTGTTTTTGCTGCTCATGCTTTTGTAGGGCCTCTTCAGTTTTCATTTGACTGAAAACAGATCCACTCTAGAAGCGTAATAGTCCACTGTGTAAGCACTTCTGTGTTTTTTGATGTTCTGATTAATATACATGTTTAACTTAGTAATGCAACTGGCTTTCTGCACATGGTTTGAGCTACCTGCCAGCCCCTTTGCTAGGCACAAATGTCCTGTAGAAGAGGGCTGTCCTAAGCTTTGATTATTATAGCTGCCCTTCTGGTCCCATAGGAGATGAAGATCAGGCTTCAAGTTTTAAAATCACTCAGACTGTATGCGAAGGTCCTGACCAAAGCTGAGGATACTGTCACTCTCCTAGCAAGAGAACCTCTTCCTAATTAGGATGAAATGAGCTGGTCTGTTACAAGGAAATCTGTGTCAAATAGAATGAAGTGAAATATAATTAATTTGGCTTTTTATGTTTAAGATGGAAGTAATCGGATGCAGAACTTATATAGCCTATGTAAAAAAAACCTACATCTTGGTTGGTGACTAGACTTTTAGTAGATATATAGCAGGAAGAAAAGCATTGGTCTCTAAACCATGCATGTAAATAATAATAAATTTACATTTTGAATGCTCTTGATCATAGCTTTTACATATAAAAGTGATTTTTATATTACAAATTAACTCATTCTATTTCAGCATAAAATATTATCCTCCTTTTGTCATAGAAATGAAGACTGAACATATAAATTGCTGGAACCTTACAAAAGACATTGTTATGGGGAGTGCTACATGTTGCACCATAAAAGTCACTGCTGGCTGCAAAATTGTATGGGGGACAAATGTATCACACTGACAATATTAACTATAAAATTTGAAATTAACATCAATTTCTGCTTCCATCATGCTGTATGCTGATTAGCATGAAGGAAACTTTGCCTTGAGAATGGTGAGGTAATTAACACAAAAAAAAAAAAATCCCAAACCCAGCCACCCCACACACACACAAAAAACCCAAAAAAACAACTACAAACAAATCCCAAACACATTTCCAGCTCAGGAAGGGCTCTAAATGAAAATGGCTGGTGGAAAAGCACTGAGGCATGGATGATGTATATTTTCAGTTATGCACTTCACAGGCATCTACTTTGGGACAAATTTTGAGGTGGGGAGGAAATAATGTGCTGGGCAAGGCAGACCTTTAATTCACTGAACATGAATATTACCACTGGAAAAAAAATTAAAAAACATTATTTCAGATTGCTCTAGTAAAAATACATTTTAATTGCTGCTTCCCTTCTGGAAGCCCTTTGTTACAGCATGGCAATTATGAAAATGATGCTACAGTGTGTTAGCTACCACTTCTAATGGTCAGCCATTAGCCACAGTGTCACGTTAAATTATGAGGTTTTGATCTTTTCAGATCATCTGAAAATGCTTTCCCTCAAAGATCCCAATAGTGTATGCAGAACAGTCTACAATTTTTCCCATTCCTCTAAATGGAGAATAATTTTTTCCCTAATGACCTTAATCTGGAGGAGTGCACTTTGTCCTTTAGTACAGAAGTGGGTTTTGTGTCAAATGGATACAAAAGACTATCAAACCAGAGTATCATAAAAGCTGGTTGATGTTGTGTAGTACAAATGTGAGATGGGAAGTTAAAAACAGTAGCTTTTCCTTGAGAGTTCCTAGTGCTTGTTCTACATTGAAGTTCTTAACTTCCCTGGGAAGCATGAGTAAATCCACTGTAGTCCCTAGAGGCTAAATTTAACAAACTAGACCAACAGCTGGACTTAGAAACTATATATAAACTTTCTTAGCTGCTAGTAACAGCAAATACTGCTTATGTACTATTCAAATGTGTGGGATATTTGTTCATAGTATGTAGCCTAATAATTTAAAGGATACCTCAGCAAATATCCAATGTGTAGTTCCAAATACTAGTATTGCATATAGCATATTTCAAAATAAATGCTGCATCAACATTTCAGAGAGTCCTCATGATCACTAGGGTGTCATGGTTTAGGGTCAGGGCAGTCTCTTAGACCTAACAGATGCTCTCTGTTAACCCCCCTCCCTCCCCAAAGGGGAAGAGAAAAGGAATAAGGGAGAGACACTTGTGATTAGAAAAGGAAACTAGAACAGCTTTAATGATAA
>JANHGN010003247.1:0-31766 GCA_024605025.1 Megaceryle maxima
AGAACACAGTTAGGCCGCAGAAGCGCCAACTCCTCTGCCCGAAGGAAGCGGGGAGCCCCATACCCTCCCAGCAGGGACCTCCATGCCCTCCTTTTTCACCCAGGGCTGCTGTGAAATAAGGATAACACCACGCTTTTGCCTTACCAGTACCATGTGAAGAATGTTGGGAGCCTGACAACCTCTGCAAATAGTTCTGCGGGGTACCACTGATCTGGTCCATGGAAGCCCCATATTTTCAAAACCCACCTGCTTACCGTGGTCTCCCCATTTAAGCATACAGTAGATGTCTGGATGGCACTGGGGCTGAGCTCAGAGGCGGTAATCCTGGGAAATGAAGTTGGGCATGGAAAGTACCTACGAAAATGCCTCAACAGCCATGCTTAGAGTCATCTCCAGCTTCTGCCAGGACTTCTAGTGTCTGCGACTAAATTGTAGTTTTTTTCAGTCAGTTATCCCAGATTCACCACTTCATATGAAGTAAATTTTATAATTTGTTTTACTTCATCTTTTCCTTCTAAAATGTTCCTTCTGTCCTGTGGAGATTTCCCCCCCCCCAAGTAAATCACCCCATATTCACCCCTTTAGTATATCATTGTGTTTATACTTTTTCATATGTTAGCCTATGTTTTACATTCAAAATGTCACCTTTTACCCTAGCTTATCTCAGGTTTGCCCTATACACTCTATACAATACCTCAGATTTTACCCCCAAATTGTCTGCAGGCTGCCTTTTGTTATGTATTTGAGATTTCCTCTCATAAATCTCACTCTGTCCCCTCTCATTTACCTCATCGTTCCTCTCTAAAATTTCATACTGTCCCACAGAGATTACCTCATCTTTTTGAGGTAAACCCCAGAGTCAACCCATTCAAAAAGGGACTGTTTCTTTTAAATAATTTACTAAGTTTTGTTTGCTTGTTTTTGTTTTGGTTTTTTGTGTGTGTGTGTGTTTCGTTTGGTTGTTTTGGTTTTTTTCATTCCATTTACTTTAGCTTTTCCCACCAAAATGTTCCTTCTGTCCTGTGGAGATTACCTCATATTTTTGAGTTAACATAAATTAACCCAGATTCAACCCTTCAAAAATAATTTTATTTTGTTTCACCATAATTACCTCTTCTTTTTCCTCCAAAATGTTGCCCCTTAGCCCTCTGACTTTACTTAGCTTTTCCCCTCAAAAATCTGCATTATTTTCTCTGTAGTTTACCTCACATTTTTACCTTTAAATGTGTCCTACGTCCCTTCGAAGTTACTTCAGCTTTGTCCTCTCTGAAGTTCACTCTGTTCCCTCTCATTTACCTCAGATTTTTCCTCCAAAATTCCACGCTGTCCCTCAGGGCTCTGTCCAGGGCTCCCTTCCTCTGACAGCCCAAAAATCTAAAATCTAGCCCACGGCGAGTACAGGGCCAATTATCAAGCTCCACAAAGGTCACCCCGGCCTCGGGCATGCGTTTCAGCCCCTGTGACTATCGCAGCCTGAGTGGCCAAGCCGCGGAGCCGGCAGCCGCAGACATTTCAAATCGCGCTCCCACCGTTTCCCGCCTGCTGGGGCAGGCGCTCCCCCTTGCGGCTCGGTAGAGCGATTCGCATGCGCAGTCCACAGCGGCGGTGCAGCAGCAACCTGTCGTGCCCTCCCCGACCCTCAGGGATCTCGCAGCTTCCTTAGTGCACGCGGTGCACTCCCGCTCAGAGGTGCCCTGCAGAAATACCACAACTTCTCACCACAAGCCCACCAGCTCTGTCCCCCTGATTCATGCCGTTGTGATCTCCTGCCCCTATGAGGATCCTGGCCAGATATAATTTCCTTCCCCACAGCCCCTCGCAGCTAGACCCTCCCAGCGTCCCCCTTTCAGTCAATCCGGACCATGACTACTCCCACCAGTCCACAGGCTACTCTAGATCTCAACAGAACCCTCTCACTTCTTTTTTTTTTTTTTTAATTAAATTAAAATAAACATTATGTGGAGAGAAGGAGGGAGGGAGGCAGTCAGTTAGCAGGTTCATGGTCTTTTGCTGCTAGCAAAGCTTAAACCACAACAGGACCCTAGCAGCAATGTTGGTGCAGTGATGTGCTCCCTCTGGCACACTTCTTGCAGCCCTGGTTTGCCCATAGTGTCATGAGAAGGACTTAATCTGACATTCAAAATATGGTGCTAAGAAAAATACAATTCCTATGTAAAGGGACAGGACATACAGTTTAACAGATCTTGGATCTAAAAATGTTATAAAGCATTTTTACATTCAATTACTTTTAGGTGTGAAAAACATACATGTATAGAATGTAATTTTTTTCTTTTTATCCTAAAAGTAACTTAATTCAGGTAAGAATTCACTAATTAAATGATTATGTGAATCAGCCACTTCATAAGACACACACACAAACATTGCAGAGAAATCAGGTATTTTAAAACTTACTACTAATTTTACTTTTCAGTTGAAGTATAAATAGTATTACTAAGACTGCAGTTAAAGGCTAAGAACATATGTTATTTGATGTCTTAGATGAATCATGATATGCAGTACATGCTCTGAAGTCTCATTTTTAAGAGGATCTTCATTGTGAATAAATTGCTTTACTCTGTCAAGATACCTTCAGCTAGACTGCCTGATATGCTTCAAGGTAGATCTTCCTTTTCCTCCCACAATCAAACACATATAGCATCATAATGAGTGTGTGAAAGACTGACATCCATAAGGTGCCCCCCGTGAATCATTTCTCTAAAGTCTGATTATTCTTGGACCCAAGCATAACAGTCACAGTTAATATCAGCTGCTATAGCATGGTGCCTCAGGCATTCCTCTCTAAGGCCATTCAGCATCATTTTGCTTTTCACATCTATGTTGATTATTGACTTGAAGCACAAATGCAATTATCTGTTCAGTGTGTCCAGACTTCTGAGTTGCAGAATAGAAGCCACTAAACATGAAATCACAAAATGCAGTAATCCCTATACCTACAGAGGTACAACGCTCCCATTGCTCTCTCTCAAAATTAAAAAATCACATTTAATATTACTTTATTCTGTGGTTTTACAGTACTTACAAAGATCACTCAAATTTGTACCTCCCTGAATTGAGTAATACCTAACCCCAAGAACAAGGGTTTACCAATTGACAGTTAAACAGCATTTACACACAAATGAGAAACTGTGGGAGTTCAAGGCCTATCAGAGATCCAAGGCTCATGTACATAAGGGCTTACTATTGCAACAACTTATTTTTGCAAGGGGAGGAGGGAGATGGAAGTAGAGTCACACTGTTAAGACAATTAGGAAAGTATAGTTTAAGCAGTACATAACTGAAATAGCCCCAGTGAAGACTAAGCAGTGTAACTTTACCAGGACAGCACACTTAATATCAGTATGTTTTAGATAATTGTTTCATGTTTCCATAAGAGTAAATGCAGGTTTCTCTGCCCCCAAGCATTCAAAGAAAGAACTAATTCTACTAAGCAGAATCCTAGATGTTCTGAGAGCTAGATGCAAACTCATCTAGGGGAGCAGGGAAGAAGCCCCCAGGGCTTTCAGTAAATAGTACAAGTGAACTATGTCACAACTAAAACAAGCATAAATTTTAAGCTACTTCTCTGCCATGGAAAAAAAGATGAAGTATAGGTAATCACACAAAAGAACTTTCAGGTATTTTGTTCAAACCACAGAAAGTCATCAATATGAAGAGATAAGCAAGTACTGCTCTGGATGCAGAATATATGGAAAAAGAAACAGCAGAGAAATCACTGTTCAATTCCCAGATGTGTTTCTATTGGGTCTGGCTGAGATGGGAGTTAACTTTCCCCAGTCCTCACAATGTTGTGCTTTGTATTGAGAGCTAGAAAGGTGTTGATAACACAAACATGTTGTGGCTACTGCTGAGCAGGGCTCACACAGCACCAAGGCTATTTTTAAAATATTCCACTCCACCCCAGCCCCTCTGCAGAGGGATGAGATGAAGATCTTGGGAGGGGACACAACCAGGATAGCTGGCCCAAACTGACCAAAGGGACATTCCATACCATATCACATCATCTCAACAAAAAAAAGCTAGGAAAAAGAGGAAGAAAGGTAGGACTGTCTTGGCTTCCAGAGCAATTGATACATGTTTGGGGCCCAGCTTCCTCAAAAAGGGGCCAGACATCACCTGCTGATGGGAAGTAGAGAATAAATACTTATTTTATTTTGCTTCTGTGCATATGGCCTTGTTTCACTTTTCATTAAGCTGCCTTTGTCTTAACCTAGGAGTTTCATCTTACTGTTTTTCTCCTGTCCAGCTGAGAGGAGGCAGCCTGGGGGTGGTGGTGAGTGTGATAGAGCAGCTTGATGGGCACCTGGCATCCAGCTAAGGTCAAACCACCACAATGTTCTTACACTCAATGAAAGAATAAGGAAGTCTGCAGTCATGATGTTATTGTGCATGTTTGAGAAACAACTTGTGACAGACATTACCCGCATCTAACAAAACTGAAAAATAGCAGTCAGAGGTCATGTTTGTTCTCTCACTGGTAGTATAGCTAGGTCATTACAGAAAGCAACCTCAAAGCATTTGCCTTGCTATTAGTTTGACACTATTTTCCCTGATACCATCCCTTACAAATATGGTTCTGATAATTTTTAGGCACAGTGTTCAGTTCACGCTCACTTCCAGTCTTTCTTCTCTTATGATACATTTTTGGAAAAGATTTCCCTTTCTGCTTTTGAGAGTTGTGGAAGACCATAATTTCCTGTCATGCTTAGTTAAGTATTAGATTCCAGTGATTAACAGTGCATGGGTTCAGATCCACTGTGGCAGAGGACTTAAACCTCAGGAAAGGATAACCAAAAGGCTTCTGAACACTTAACTTAGAAAATGGTTAGATGAATTTAACTTTTTTTTTTTCCTCTTTTTTTATGACTCCTACTTCTCTTACAGGGTTAAGCTCTATTCTATTTAAGAGCTATTTTCCATACTTGATGTAACTTGGGCCCAAGTCGGAGAAAATTGCACAGCTGAGACTACTATGAGAAGATATGTATGCCATGAAAAATAAAAGTGGTATGCAAAGGTTAAAATTGACAGCAGTTTAAGGATTTGAAAGGGAAATGCTGTCATTAAAAGCTAGAAAATGGGAATGAACAGTTTTTGAAGAAAACAACACACATTATCTATATCAACCATTAAACTTTTACATTGCATATTTTCCAGCTTAGAGAGCCTCTATGACACTGACAGAAGGTGCCTGAAATAAGTGACCAAATGGAAGGATGCCTTTATTTGTACCTCTGTTCCTTCTTACTGCTCAGTTCTAAAAATAAAGGTAGAACTTGAGTGGGAAAGTTGACACTCCAGAATGGAGAGCCAACCTCCAGGAAGACCTGGACAGGCTGGAAGAGTGGACTAGCAGGAACCTTATGAAGTTCAATGGAGACAAATGTAAGGTCTTGCTCCTGGGAATAGAAACCAAGAAGTTGGAAACTCCCTTTTTATAAGGAGTCACATTGAAAAGAGAAGGGGTAATGGATACAAGTTACTCCTGGGGAGATTCCAAATGGACTACAGAAGAAAATTTTTCACTCTGAGAACAATTAAACATTGGAATTATATCCCAAGGGAAATGATTGATTCCCCTATATTGGACAATTTTAAGACTCAACTTGACAGGGTTCTGAGCCATCTCACTGAAACTCTCTTTTTTTTTTTTTTTTTCCTTTACCTTGAAAGGTTGGACTAGATAATCCTTGAGGTCTCTTTCAACCTGGTCTTCTATGTTTCTATGAACTCTGATTGTAAGTAAATAAGTAAATGACATTAAGGTACTACAAATACACAAAACCACACATTCAGTTGAGTCCTTCCACCAAGGTGAGAAGGTTGGAGGAAATGGCACAGCCAAACATTATCAAAAGCTTGTATTGTACTGCATTAGTGTTTAGTATTTAGATCACATATTAACAGCCAGACAAAGGACTTTTGTTACGTAAACCACCAATCCAAATTAAACCGAAACAATTTTTATAATACCTCTTCTAAAGAGATACATTAAAAGCTTAAAAGTACAATTCCTCTACAAATCCTCAAGCTACTTGTGGTTTCTAAGCCCCTGAAAAGAAAGTGGTAAAGTCATTATTAAAGAACATCTCTGTAGATATTTGACATACCAAAATATGGTATATTCTGAGCACATGCTAACTTATAATGTCCTACGTTCAACCACATAAACTTATTATGTCTACCAGAGGTAGTTCTTACCTTGAGTTATTGGAAGGGCTGTCTCCACCAGAAATTCATGTTTTTCTGTAGTCTGAGATTCTTTGTCTCCTATGCACCATGCCCAACATCACAACACACTGGAAACATGAGATATAAACCAGGAGAGGGAATAAGATATACCTGCAGAGTGCAGAGGAGACCATCACCAGCTATAAAGAGCTACCACCACTGATCACATTGTAGGCTGATTAAAGCTACGTGAATGAATCAGAATGGAGTCAAGGTAGTGAGGTTCAAGAGTAAGGAAAGTAAATTAGTATTTTATTTTGTTTATAATTTCTTTTTAAAATATATATTTTTAAAACAGGCTACTTTAATCTCTAACTGGCTACATCTTCAGACTGCAATGTTACTGTGATTTATGTACTGACCAAATATATTTCTTGTATCACAAATATTTCAGGAAAAGATACAAACGTGTAGCAGTAAAAATAAAAGTAATGTTAAACAGGACTTTGTGAGAACTATGGAGAAAAGGATTCAGGGGACCTACTTCTAGTGATATCACAGATTTATCAAGTTTATCCACATGAACTAGGTGGTTTACTTTTGTTATTCCTACCTTGGGACTTTTGAGACTAGATGGTAAGAACAACAGTATTTTCTGTATTAGTCCAGCAAAATAATTGAACTTGATATACAAAGAGAGTAAGAGAATGTGTAAATTTATCAGGTGATAGTTACAGACTAAAAATTTGAAAAGCCTAATATACCTAATCACGTAGTGCAAGTATAGAGGAATAAATAATTGAAGAGGAGCAACATAAAGAAATTAACTAGTGGCCTCAGTCCTCCCAGCACTGAGGGGAAAATGTAATTTTTAATATAAAGATAGGCATTCATAGCAAAAATTAATTAAAGCAAAATAAATTGAGGTAAAGAAATTCTGTGAAGTTTCTAAGTATTGAACAGCAAACGATACAATTCTTAGTTACTAAAACCTATAATGCTCTTCCCTCTGAAGCTGTATTTAGCATTGCATACAAATTTTGCAAGGAAAAAAATATTATCTTGTATTAAATGCAGACAAAACTTTGCCACTAAGGGAGACACCAGTATCTTACAATATATAAAAAACATGTCCATATTTTTTATTTACATATCTAGTTGGGCATTTAATTGTAAGAACACGTACAAAACCAAACAGATTGCCTTCTTACACAATATGGAATTACTAGTGCACTGAATAACACCATCCCTGTGTTGGGTTTACTTGAAAATTGAGAAATTAAGGATAGAAAGGTCAAAGAAACCAACCACCTTACCTTTATTGAATTACACCTAGGACTAACTGAAATAGGTTACTTTAATTCATTAAAGTAACTGTGGTCATGTACCAGTGACTAATCTATACTCCTAGGATCATTGTTGCCCTACTCCCTTAACACATACTAATGAAAGCAAGAATAAAATAACATATAGAAGAAGGTATATTAATTGCTATTTTAAAGACATATCCAAGTACCATTATGTTCAGCAGAACATAAAAAACAATTAACCTTGTTGTACATTAACAAATTACTGCATTTGATACATGTAATAAAGATGTTTTCAACATCAGTGAGGTCGAGCTATGTTTTTCAATAGTACCTGTAAGGCTAATTTTAAACAATGACCAAGATGATATTAGAATTTTGGAAAGGTGCAATAAAAAGAGAAAACCTTATCAATACCTACAGCTTACAAGAGTCCATGTAGATTAGTGCAGGTGAAATTAAATAATAAAAAATATTGTATTTAAATGTCTAGTTACAGGAAAATATCTTGTATCAATTATCCATCTGATTTTCATTGTATAAGAACCAACCAGCCTACAAATATTTTATTGTAAATATATCTATATGAAGTAATAAAACATTAGATTTTTAACTTGACTTTTTATTTTATTTTTTTCCATTATTGCATGGTTTTTATTTCCCTTAATTTTATTTATAATGAACCTCAATCCTCAGTGAAAAATTAAAAAGAAAAAATAATTTAACAATACATATTTTACTGCCCTATACTCTTATTTGTGTACATTTGCTGGGATTGTTTTTTAATCAATAACCAACTTCTAGGTTCAGCTTAAGTAACAAAGTTATAACAAAGTGGGGTGCAAGGGAGATGTGTGTATGTTGTGATAGCCATCCTAATGAAGTAATTCACATTAATCCTATAAAGAAAATAGATTTAAAAAAGTCTGGGTGACATACAGATATATGGTTCTTTGGAATTCCTTTAATTGAGGCAACCTCCATCATATTCCATTTTAATACAACAGATAAAAATGCTTCATATTGCTACAAGTTACACACTGAAATAGACCAGAGCTACTTATTTGTTCTGACTTCTGCTTTGATGAAAACAAGTGCTTTGATTTTTCAGTTTAAAAAAGGTTAGCCATTATTTAGTTTCTGAAGTAAATCCATTGTTACAGTGTTACTTCAAAATGTCTGGTTAGGGGGACAAATCTGGCAAAGTGAAGAATGTTTAATTTGTTCACCTGACTAACACTGAGTAAAATATTCAGTTCCACGAGTTCTTTAAATACAGCACAAAAATCACATTCTAGGGTCTCATCCATAAGATCACCAGGACAGGAACCGAGTAGAACTAACCCCTAGACAGGTCCAAGGATAAACCACAATTTTCTTGTGTTTCAAACATTGTTTTGTGTCATGACTGCTGCTTTCGCCACTGTATAGTTCAGTAAGGACAACAGTTACTGGTCTATTGGATCAGCTGTATTGTGGTGCACCTTTAATGATACTACATAATGTACTAGGAGTTGCAAATTCCTAAGTAATTTTGGTCTTTTCAGCATGCCAAATATGTACATAAGAGGCTGTAGAGATCCTGTCTCCTTTTAGAGATTTAAATTCAAGCCTTGCACTGAAGTAGCCAAAATAATGTAGTAAAAATAATCCCCTTCATCACAGTTACAGAATTTTGCACAACTATTCTATGCTGGCATTAAACCAGCACTTTCATTGACATCACAACCACTCAAGCACTTGCTCTGACATGGTAATGACTCCTCTGGGGCTGTTACCACATCAATAGAAGTATGAGACACACTTCATTGACACTGTAGCAGCTTCAGTGCCTGGAATGTGATGGTAACGGCCCCTCTGGGGCCGTTACCATGTCTGTAGAAATATATATGAGACATTTCCATTGACGTTATAAAAGTGCCTCCACCAGTATAATCACTAAAACCCCAAAAAATTTGGAAAGAAAAAAAAAAGAAAAGAAAAAAAAAAGAGAAATTATCAAGTTAAAAAAAAAAGTTTAAGTGCTCAAGGAAAACAGAATTTTTCAAGAGACTTGTTTCAGCTTCACTGAAAAATGCTCATATGTACAAATACTACCAAAATCCAACAAATAAGCACCCTCCTCCCAGATATCAGCAGGCACAGATAGAAAAAAAAAAAAAACCAAAAAAAAAACCACACACACACACACCAAACCCACACACACACACCAAACCCACACACACACACCAAACCCACAACACTAAAACTATTCCCTATCCTTAAAACAGAAAGGAAGGTACCGGCCCCTTTATGACTTGTATTTGTAATAAACTTTAATTTACTTCTATGGCAAGAAATGTTTTAACTAGTAGTTCATAATTTCTCAAGAAAAGTGACAAATGATATGGAGTCAAAATAATTTTTGTTTTTACTTAAACTGTTTGGCAAGTGCTTGTGGAAAAAAAAGTATTCTGTAGTTCTCATCCTTAAAAAAATAGCTTCCATGGGAAAGAATGATAATGTAAGGAATTTATTACCTGAGATCACAAACTAATTATCAATTCATGTGCAATTTGTTAAGCTAACAAATTGAGTTACCTTTCGCCAGTTATATATGACTAATAACAACTGAGAATTATAGTACTATTAGAAATATTATAAATAAAGATTGAGAGGCTTTTTGTTTGTGTTATTTTAAGAAACCCCACAACTTCACAGTTTTCTCTTTACATCCACTTCATGGGCTCAATTTTCCCATTAAGAAAATCCCCTTCAATAGATTCTTTAGGGACTACTTTTGTAGATCATACAAGACTGCCAGGACCACAGACCTAGAACTGAGGATTCACTTTCTATAAACTAGAAGACCATCAGGAAAGGTTTAGGAAAACTCACAACAGGTAGTAAACACAAGCTAGAACAGTAAGGGCAACACTCTAGTAATTAAAAGCAATAGGAAACTTACAGTATGCATACATTGGTATGATGCTGTCTTTAGAAATCAACCTCCCAACATGTACCAAGTTGGAGGAGAGGTGGGTTGGGATTGCAGAAAGTCCAGAAGTAAACCCATCAAGACAGACTTTCCCCTGCTACAGAATGAAGGAAAAAGGAGGAAGGGGAGACAAACCAAAACACACACACATAAAAAAACCTCCAAACAAACCCACAACAAAAACCCCCAAACAAACAAGAAATTAAAAACAGAATCCAGTAGTACTAAAGGAATTAACAGCAAAGTTCAGGTGCCTATCAAGTGCTCGCTCTTATCAATAAGCTTAGCTTGTGGTATAGGGTCAAGATGACTCAGGAAAAATAAAAAATTGAGACAAGGAAAGTCAATTACCAGTTTGTGTAGGCAGGGACTGATTGAGATACTGATCATGTTTATTGCTCTGAAACTCAGTCCAACAACCTACTTACTGAGTAAAGACCATGATATCTAAAAGGAAAGAATACAAGTTTTCTAAACAGATGTAGGAAAAACAATAACATGAGGAAAAAAAAAACCAAGAAAACACTTCCCAACAACTGGCAGTCGATGGGGAAAGAGGAGGGTCTGCAGCTGACCAATCTCAATGTATCCTTCATGCATGGTTATACATAAAGCCACAAAAAAAAAAAAATAAAAAGAGTACATGATTTGTTCATTTTAGGTAACTCTATGACACATTTTACTGCAGCCTCTTTTTCTGATGAAAGTGCTAAAGTGATGAAAATTTTAAGTGTTTATACTGATGACATCTGGATTAAGTGAAAAAGCTGCTGAAAAACACATCACCAATTCAGTAAAGCCATCAACAAGCACTGCGGTTCAGTGAAGAATTTAAACATATGCTTAGCTGTTACAGTCCTTAAACTCAATAACAACAAAGATGACTTCAGTAGGTAACAAAAGCTAAAATCAAGTTTCCAGTCAGGAACAGACTAATAGCTTTATCTGCAACAAATGCCAACTTCAGCACAAACGAGGCTGAATTTTAATACGGGCCCAAAACATATAGACATACAGCTAGTTTCAGAATAGAAACAGATAATAAAGTCAGCTTTCAAACATACAATCAACTAAAAAATATATCAGGAATTCTCTCTGAAAAGTGAGTCCTTATATGCATCTAAGCACCAGCGTTAGATCACTTCTAAGAGCAGCCTTTCAACCCTAAGAGTCCTCCAGGTGCACTCCCATGGGCAGTCACTCAGGAAATCCCACAGGGCTCCACAGCAAAACTCCTCCGAGGAATGAAGAATCACCGTGTACAAAACACGGGGTTACCAGGGTAGGGGCTGCCACGTAATCAAGACTTCCCAGAGGAATTAACCAAAACCGCCCCACCTCCCAAACAAACAAACACACACAAAAACAACCCATTAAAAAAAAACCCAAACCAACCTATCAGAACCCAAACATTGTCACATACTACTAGCAATAAAGCAGCAAGGTGAGGCAGCCCCTCCCTTCCAGGCTGCAGGGGCTACCCAGACGGAAGCCTGCAGACCCGCCGACCCCCAGTCCGCACACAAGCCAACCCCTACCTGCCAGGAAGTGCCACACTGAGCTGAGGCGCACGAGGTGAGATACCGCACCACCCCGCGGCGACCTGCTCCCCTCCCTCCGTACCTTCTAGAAGATTCAAGGCGCAGCTGAATGGCGTAACCCTGTAGTGCGGGCTAATTAAATTAAATCAGGTGGCTTTTCTCTTTACTTCCTAAGCTGTTTTAATTAGTAACCATGAGAAGAAGTGATTTTACAGAAATGAGGCAGATGCTAACTAGAGATCATTGCTATGTCCTGTGTCACGTGGCTGAAGTGGTCCAGTGCTTGGCTGAAGGGAGTTTCTCACTTTCTCAGAAGAAGCTGCTTCAGGTTGCAACTCTGCAGAGGAGAAGTCATTACCAGGTGCATAGTGCAATTTGGTAGGGATGTGGTGCACCTTTCACATACAGTGTTGTGTGGCTGTTTCACGTGAGGTTGGTACATAGGTACAAGCTGCCTTTCTGGTAAAAAAAAAAAAAAAAAAGGGGGGGGGAAGATAAAAAAGAAAGATCTCAAAATCTAAGGGTTTGTTGTTTCTAGAAAAGCTTGTCATTCACAAGGAACTGTAAAACTCTTAAGAGTTTTGTTTGTTTTTTTTTTTTCTTGAGTATGAAATAATACTTTTCTAACATCTTAGAAGCTTAAAATGAGTAAGTTATTCTCTACTAGATCTATGAAAAAAAAATCTCGTGTAATTTAGTGCTTTGGTCATCTGTTTGTTAACTAGTTGAAAAGTCATCTTTGGAGCATAATAAATGTTTTAGATACTGTTGATGGACTCTAGGAGGTTATATTTATTTTCATGCTGGATACTTGAATATGTATTTGTTACTGCTTGTGTAATACAAATTTATTTTATGTTGTGTAGTGTCATAAACTAGTCACTTAACATTTTTCCATAGTAGAGAAGTGGTGGTGAACTTAGTACTCATGTAAGCATATGACAAACTTCCAGGCAAAAGTTATGTCTGCTAGTGTATGCCTTCTATAATGTTCACACTGTCTATAGATGGGTTTTGAAGGAGGTATTTTTATTTTTTTATTATTATTTTTGTTTTCAATATGGACATATATGTTGCATGTGATAACAAGCGCTCTCCTAAGAAAAATACTGTGATAATAAAATTATGTGGTAGTAATGGACTTAGCATATTCTACTACTAATATTTAATGAATGTGCAATCCCTTAGCAATATAGGTAGTATTTTATTTTCACAGGTGGTGAAATAAGCAGTCACAATTACGCACCAATAAAAGTTTCCAGCTTAACTGGTATCTGTTTCATGCAGGCAGCATTACCTGTTTGATTTGTTGGGTTTTTTTTAATATATGCTAAGCAGCAGAATATTAAATCTTGTAAAAATTGAAACAAAAATTTACTGGTACATTTCATCTATTTACTAATGCTACCATAATAGAATACTTTTTTTTAAAAAAAATAGCTTCATATTAATCTGATTAAGTAGATGGAACAAGAATTTGCTGAAAAACTTGTTTATTTCTTCATAGTTTGCTCCACTTATGTATTTTGATTTTTATCCTGCACTAGTTTTGGTAAGAGTTGGAGTTTTATTTCAGACTTAGACTGTTCCACTAGTATCCTCTTAATTCAGGGCAGGTCCTTTCTGCTCTTGATGCAATTATTTTATGACTGTGTCTATGTATATATTATTGTCAGGCATAAACCAAGTTTATACACAGTAGGTTAAACAAGAAAATAATGCAAACATTGTCACGTTTATAACTACCATTCCTTTATTTACCATGCAGTGATGAAGACATGTAATCTCTACAGTGATTTCTTTTTTTTTTTTTTTTTTTTTTTTCCTGCCAGCTGTCTGCCTACCTTAAGGGAATAGTAATTAATGAAGCCCAAGCAAATGGCCACCATCTGGGTGGAGCTTAAGCGAGCTTGCTTGAACAAGGCTCCAGGGCCATGTAAAAAAAATGGACTTTAATGTTAAGATGCATCTGTGTATATACAATTCCTCCTTATACAAAATCTGGCTGGATTCAGTGCAGCTGCAGAAAGTTGGCAGTATTTATAAACTAGATACAATTCAGAGTCTTTAAAGGTGCTCATTGTTTATGTATATAAATAGTCATCTGATGCCCATCTTTCAAAGCAGCCTTGAAAAAGATACTATTACAAACGTAAAAGGACATGGAGCAGGCATAAAAGTAAAGCCTTCTACTGGGTTTATTAATACATGTTGATTTTCTATTATTTTTTTATCACTACAAAATAATACTGGTGGTTTGCTATAAATAAGTACTTGTACATTTGTTAAGACTTTGAAGATTTTTGAATGCAAAACAAAAATTTTGCACTTACAGTATCAGGTGAGAAGCATGTGTATTTTTAGCAGGTACAATGTAATGCATTGTTAAAGATCTGGTGTTTTTAACTCCTTGCTTTGGTTGAATCCAGATTTAGTTTTTCTACTTCTGATTGCTGAAATTTATTGCTGTTGTGTAATATTTTAACCTTTTTCAAAACATTTGTATTTTGATGAGGTAGAGGTTTTGTATTTTTGGATCTCATTCAGTAGAGACTTAGCTTTGAGAAGCTAGTTAATTATTGTTGAAGTTAATATAATGCATGATTCTTGGCATGTTCAGTTACTTTGTCTGTTCTATTTTGCTCCAGTCTGTGCTTGATGGTAAATGCTCCTTTGAAAGAACTACTTAGTGCATCTGTATATCACTTGCAACATTAGGTATTATACCTGATTTTTTAGCTTTAGTTCTGAGTCATTGGATGAGCTTTTTGTTGCTTGACTGACCACATGTTTGGTTTTTTTTTTTGATACAAAGCCATTAGTTCTGGTATTGTTTTTCACTAGTATAAATATTCTTAATTTGTAAATTTGTCTATATATGTATATATTTTGCATGTGCAAGTTCTGCATGTTTCAGGAAAAAAAACCAACCAAATAACCCCCCGCCCCCCAAACCACAAAACAAAACAAAAACCCACAACCCAAACCAACAAACAAAAAAAACCCACAAAAACACCACAAACCTGCATCTGTGTAATGTTGCTGTTGAACGTACATAAGCCTACATATAGTGAAGACACCGTAAGTCAATGTTATCAGTTAGGGATGATTCAAATATTACTGGCCTTAACGATATGAAAGAACTTTAAATTCCTCATTCACAGCTTAATATTAAAACTTCTTTGACAGATTCTGACAGTATGATGGCAACCATGATCGGCGTTGCCATTTCCAGCCCCTGCCGTATACACCCACGTGCCAGGTGGATTTCCATTAATGCTTTTTACTTATTTGCACGGGATAGTATACCTGCATTGGAACTTACTCTTGTATATATATCCAGGAAGAAAAGAGAATACTCTGTTTCAACCAAGTCCAATTACGTTTTCTAGTACCATCCAATTACTGAGTATTGCCTCAGCTGGACTTCCAATGTATTCACCCTTTAACAGCACTGATGAGACATAAGCGAGGACTCTTGTGGCAACACAGCAACTCTTCCAGCGTCAAGTAAAGGGATTGTACTTTTCATTGAGCCTGTGGGAGCTGTGCTAAGCTTCTCAGCTGGAAGTCATTCTTTGCATCTTGCAAGAGACTAATTTTAAAATCATTTATTTGAGGGCAGCTGGGGTGAAGAATTTGTTTGGGAATTAAGCATATGCCCCTCAAAACTGAGAACTTCCTTTTAAAATTCAGTTACCATAACAACTGTACAGTACTTTTGCTTTCACAAAAGCACATTTTTGTGTGTGTATTAGGAAGCTTGCACTCCAGGAGAGAAGCTGATTTACTTTCCCTGAGGAAACATACCATATGACATGTAAAATATCAGGCAGTGAAGAATATAAATTAGAGCTGTAAAACCACATTAAAAGTAAAATATACCCTCTCAGAGTTCTTTTTTTTTTCTCTAATAAGTGGGAAGATTAAATAAAACTGTACTATTAATAGTATCAAGGCAGTTATCAATAGGACAGACTATTATGGCAAGGGCTCTAATAAATTATAAAGTGTTGAATACCATACCCTGGTACCCTTAGGCATATGTAAATAGTAATCATGAAGGAAACCTACAGATGCCATGTTTATGTCCTCTACAAAGATATTGTTGTATGGTGCTGTCTGGGAAATATAATAATGATCAGCGTAGCTTGTACGGAGCAAGTGAATTCTACATGCAATAAGTTAAGGATCAGATTCTTATGGCCCACTGGTAACTGAGTGGCAATTTAATACTCTCCTCTGCATTATTATTACCCTATTTCTGTACATGTTACAATTATACGCATGTGTATTCCCCCTGCCCCTGGCCGATCCACTAGTATATGTGTATCAGTTACTGATTTTAATCCAATAGAGAGCTTTCCAGTAGTAATAAAGGCAATACTATAATGCCTTACTATTGTGCAGTGAACATACTTTGTCATTACAATCCCAAGTTGCCATAAGCATACTTTGCCAGTTTTAATGTCATATAAGTAAAAAATTTCAGTCTCAGAAGTTTTTGTATTAGAGTAGGAAAAGAAACTATTGTTGGATACTGTCTTTAAAAACAAATTATCAACTACCAAGTAACTTTTGTTTTATTTATCCTTTAATGTGTGTAGCTCAGTGAAATTGAGTCCTCGAACTGAGGGTAGGCAATGATACCATTAAAGAAGCCTAAGTAAACCTATACAAAGTAACTAACTTTTTTTTTTCTTGCCCAGCTGGTAAAATGCTATCAAATCAGACTTTACTATCATATGCTTAATGATGTCCTAAAAGAATCGAGCTTGGATCAAAAAGGAGGCATCAGACCTTCCACCTAACAAAGGCAGCCATAAAGGTGTAGGAGAAAAGGGAAAGATTTTCATGGTCTTATGTAGCTGTAAATTGTAATTTACAGACAGGTGTTTCTGTTAAATATTTGTGATGCAGTGTTACTGGTTTTGTGTATTTTGAGTATGTTTGTAGTTTAGGGACAGAATTAAATGCTTGAGTGTCCTATGACACTTGAAAAATACTGACTTTTCAGTGTCAGTCATTGCTAAGACATTCAGCTAGAAATTGAACATGCCAGCTACTTCACATTTGTGAGCTGTACACAGGATCTAGGGTGTAGTTCCAATTGAGTAGCTAACTTTAGCTTCAGGTGGTGCAGTTTCTGGGAAACCATGTCAAGGAACTTGAATATCCATCTTGCAGACTAGATAAATACTCTTGTTGGTTTGTGTTTGCTTTTTTCTACTAACAGAGAAGATAATGCTATAGTCATCTAATGCAACGTATTTTTAAAATATACCCATAAAAGGTCATTTTTTCATGCCAGGGTGTGATCTCAAATACTCATGTGAATGCTGCTGCCACAGTATTTATAAAACATTGTGTTAATATATGTCTAGAATGGACAGTTATACCAGAGGGTAGGAGTTGCATCACCGTGGTATGACTATTTTGTCATAAAAGTTTATAGGAAGAATTCATAGTAACTCAATCTTATTGCTAACAGCCATTTTATTAGCATTTTAAATGTTCTGGATCAATCTAATTAGTAAAAAAGCTCAGTGCAGTCTAGGGACATTGGAGAATCCTTTTATTTTGCTATGCAAGCAATTAGAATATTAAATTTTATATTATCAGTATCTGATCAGTGCAACACTAAAGGAGAACTTACATTCCTAGTTATGTGCTAAATCTTTCTATTATGACCAGCAGAGAGTAGGAATCTTGTGCCAGATACTACAAAGCAAAGACTAATATGTGGTTCCTGGAGCAATTAAACAATGTAGAAGATATGAACAATGTGCTTTCTTTAAGATGTATGTTATTTCACTTTCACTGGATGAATTTCACTGCTAAAGGGAGAGATGTGAAGGCATAAGGGACATGAAAGGAAAAGCATTTCAGATTAAAGTCAGGTTAAAATTTTGCATTTGGAAGAAGGAGGCGAAGATGTGAAGTACTAGGATATCCAACTTAGCTTTCTTTTGTGGTTTATACTGCCTGTACTTAGTAATTTCTACCTGTTCATTTTCTCAGATTCATGTGATCAGAAAAGGACAGCCATTGCCTAAATTATCCTACTTTATGAACACAGTGGCCTGTCCTAATTTGCTTCTACAAAATCATGGTGATTAAGTGAGGAAATTGAACATTATCTGTTGTTCTTAGTCAGTGTAACATAATACATTTTCTGCCTGAGAGTTGCTTTGAGCACCTGTACGCTTTGTATTAATGCATTGCAGATTTTTCTAAAACAAACAAAATTAGCTGTTCTACAGTCAATGGGCAATAAGCAGATAGGATTTATGAAAAACAACACTGTGCAGAAACATTTTAAAAAGCATGGTTATTTACTTGTTTGAATCAGATAGAAATTGTTGGTGGCCCAACATCTGCAGAAAATAACTGCTTTCAAAAAAGATTAACCAGACTGTTCTAAAACATTATTAGAAATATTTGACACTGGTATATGCCTTCTGTGCATTCACATCCTTTCATATATTTGGCATTGTATTTCTGCATTTTTATGCACATGTGAATGCGTGTACAGAAAAAAGCCTTTTTTGCTTAATGCAAGCAGTTTCATTTATGTTTACTAGAGTATATTAAATACATTCTAATTGTTAGAGGGTACTTAAATCTACAAGAAATTAACATTTAATTAACTCTAAACTAGATTAATCAACAAATGTATTATTAGGAAAGTATTACCTTTTTACAAGTCCCATTGCCTGTAATAGAACTCAGAAAGAAGAATGACAGTTAAGAATCAATGTGCTCTTTGGGAAATGTATGGAACCACGTAATTGACATTTTGAAATGTACCAACTAACACTGCAATCAGATGCTTATGTAATGTGCAATTCAGTGCCATATTAAAATATTATGTACTTTATTTTAACAACTTGCATAGTTACGAACGCCTCTCATGCTGCATAAAAGCAATTGATGCAGATTAGTGAAACTGCTTATGGAATAAGAAAACACTTATGAAAATGGTTTCTGCCGCTCACCTGCTTATATTTCTATTCTAATGATTTCAGTTCCTCACTGTTTACTTCAAAGAGTAATCTCTCAATGATATTCATTGAGGCAGAAGCTGGAACATCTGAACATATCTAGTTTGAGTACTGTGTAGCTACTCATATTAATGTATTAATCCTCATAACAATTATTGTTTTTCAGTACTTTGAATCTGGTATAGGTGTTGGTCTGTTGAGAAAGTCCTTGTAGAATGGTATCTTTGTACCTCTTTTATAGATAACAGTAATGTGGATTTTTTTAAGTCAGATTAGAGCTCATCAAAAAATACTGATTCTCAGGAAAATGCAGTTAAAAAAATTGAGAGTAAAATAACTACGAATGTCCTGAGTGAGCCTTTTTGCTGTAATCTTCAATTTCTTATCTGATGAAAAGCAAGTATTTTGCAAAAGCAAATACAATTTGTGAAGAACAAGCCTATCAAAAGGAATATTCTAGTTGAGCCATAGTTTAAGTTTAGAAAGTCCCATAATATCGAGATTGTTTGACCCCTACAGTAATTTCTAAACTATTTTAAAACACTAACAAATTCTTAGAATTAACAGAAGTTTGCACTTAGTTGTACGGTTATATTTTGTCTGAAGCTGCATTCCTGAATTTTGAATGAAAGAGTGATTAAATACTAGAAGCGGTTGCACAGACAAATTGTGGAATTTTCATTCTTGGAAATTTTCATAACTTGATTGTACAATGCTGAGTGACCTGATATGATTTAAAAGTTCACCCTGCTTTCAGGAGGAAGTTGGCTTAAATGATCTCTAGAGATCTCCAATCTATATTTTTCAGGGATTTTGTGATTACTAAATAACAGTTCTAAAACATGAAGACTATAATTTAGGTTTTCATTCTTTAAAAATGTATAGGGTTAACTCTCTGGTCACTCAGGAGATATAGTTTTATTAGTAAGGTATCTCACATGGTAACTGACAGCAGTAGTGTCATGTTGAATGTATCCCTCAAGAGTAGTCTGGCTTACAGAGTATGGGTAATAATACTAAAAGAATTCCCTCTTAACCAGGCTTGTTTTCGCTTTAAAAGTGTAGATTTTCAGTTTGTTTCATCAAATAACTTAAACACAGATTACCTGTACCATCAATGCATTAAAAATAGCTTAATAAAAAAAGAAAAATATTTCAAAGCCCATATGAAATAGCTGCTTCAAATCCAGATTTAAGTTAATTCTAGAAACTGAAAAAATACCATCATGTTCAAACATTTCTAAGGTGTTTGAATGTATGGTAGCATATATCTATTCCATGTTTAGTATTTTTCATGTAAAAGTTTTTATTATTTTTATATAGTGTAATTATTACACCTGAGATAATTAATATATTGGTAATTGTTTCATTTTAGTTGTTCTGAGCAATACCTCTGACCTTCTTCTGCCTGTCAGCATTGTGCCATCAGTGTTCTTCACTATGCTTGCTTTAATGGTAGGAAGTAGGTAATATACTTCCACAATTTGTGAAGAACAAGCCTATCAAAAGGAATATTCTAGTTGAGCCATAGTTTAAGTTTAGAAAGTCCCATAATATCAAGATTGTTTCTGACCCCCACAGTAATTTCTAAACTATTTTAAAACACTAACAAATTATTAGAATTAACAGAAGTTTGAGATATTGAACTATGATCTAAAGACCTTAAAATGGAATTGACATAATGTCTTCCAATATGCCCCATAGAATGTGAATTATAATATATAATTTATTATTTTGCACAGTAGAAACAAATAAGATAGAAAGGTCATTTGAGTTCTTGGAAGATTACATTGTATCAGAAGAGGGAGTGTGTGGGGAAAGAAAAATAACTTACAAGCAGTCTTATTTTGGGGAGTAAATAAAATACCTGCCTATGCAATTTGTTAAGACTGCAAGACTTGGCCTTCACTTCTAGATCTGAGAGTTTGCTACCTCCCTAGCTGAATGGACAGTGAGCATAACAGTAAGAATTGAAATGAGTAGTTTCCAGCTTTCTGAAACTTACCATGTGATAGTAGAGGCTGGTGATTAGTTTTTCACATCATCAATGATATGTACCTCAGCCCTTTTTTGCGTATGTATCATAAGCTTGCTTTGCACTTCTTATTCTTCTCCAGTCATACTGTCTACATTATTTCCACTTCTTTTTTGTACTTGGGGTGCTCACCTTCATTCAGGATCCACTACAGTCTTTTCTTGACCAGGAAAAATAGATTTCACAGAGCTTTATTTTACTTAGAAAAAGCAATAATCACTTTTCTAGAAAAGGAGGCAACATCAAATAGCCAAACATCAAATATGTCTGACATAGTCTGAACAGAACTAGACTTGCATGTGTTATTTATAAAGCAATACACAGCAGGAATAAATGCTGAAACTAGCGTTGACCCAGACATCTGAAGACTTGAAGATGCCTGACTTCCACTGATTGGGAGGTCAGTAGGTTGGGTTACAGTAGGCTTGAGGAGACTTCAAGTCCATGTTGCTAATAAATTTAATTACTTTGAGATCAGAAGTTGTTTGTTGTGTTTGCCTCTGAAGTCATGTGCTATTTTCACTGCATCTTTACTAACCCATTTTCCCCTGTTTAAAATTGCTAGTCTAGTATAAAAGAATTGAGTCTCCTTAGTACGTGTGTGCTATGTGGTTCATCACCAAAAAAGCAAATACCTCTTTATGCTTTTGGCTTCAATTGTTTAATTGATAGACATTAAATATAGTGCTTCCATTACTTAGTAGTACTCCTCACACATGTTAATTTAATAGTTATGATTGCCTATGGTTTCGTATTAATTTCTTGTTAGAACTTTTCTAAGTCAGAATTGTGACCTATCATCTGCCATGTAATATTGAAAACGTATTAAAACTTTCCCAGTGTTCTGATGAGTCATGAATGTATCTTTGCTATCTTTTGTGACAAGCTCAGAAGTTTGCATACTAGGAAGAAAATCATAGTTCCATATTAAAATTATTAAATGATTATTAAAGTTTTTGAACAATATACTGGAATTAGAGTATGGTATACACACTGACTGATGTTCTAGGTAATTTTTTTTATTGAGTTTTATAGTACTTTTATTTCCTTATAAATCAAGCTTGAAAATACCTCATGCTGCACCATCTACTGTCTACTCCACACCAAAATACTAGTGTTAATTTCTGTATAATTAATGTCTAAAAGATCATTACCCTTTTAGAGAGTAATGTTTCTGGGGTGGTAGGGGGAAATTTATTTTGGGGGGGGAAGAATAATTTTTTTTTTATCTGCTGTAAAAATATACTGTGAGAAGTGCAGGATCTGAACCATGACTCAACCATTATCACAAAGTAGTAACCTTTCTTTATAAAGATTTTCAGGTACTAAGAGGTAATTCTAAGTCATATACATAGAACTATGGCTTATATCATTAGTATTAAATTAGAAGTACAACCTAAATGAATCATAGATCCGTTTGCCAGAGTTGTTTGTTCAGTTTCAATTTACTGAGATATGACTAAAAACTCAGATAATATCATGGTCCACTAACAGTGTTTTCCATGTGTTACTTATCCCCTAATGTATGAGTTGACAAAAAAACTATACAGCTAATGGACTACACAAGAAAATAAGTCAAGATAGAGATAAAATGCATGGGAAACACAGCAAAAAAATAAGTGAATATTTTACCTGGCTTTCAAAGTACTTGGAAGTTACATAATGATATATATTTAGAGCAAATTAGCTCTTAACAGTTTCCACTGACCTTTTTGTTTCATTGCACTGAAGCAGGAGGCATAAGAATAAAAACCCCAGAACATTATTTAAGATATAAGGTAGTGCTATATTCCTGTTCTTAAGATTCATGTAAACAGAACTCGCTTCAAGAGAGAGAGAAAAAACAAGCAAACAAAACCATCAACAAAAAAGTGCTTCTAAAGTTTTATTTCCATCCAGCAAAATAATGCTGGACCTAGTACATTGATTCATGAAATATTAGGGTGATATTGGCCATATTCAGCTAGTGCACAGAAATTTCTGTCTTGAATCCTTGAGTACAGTCCATGAGAAGAAAGGAAAAAAATGTGCATATGTTTTATGCTATGTAAGGAAATAACTAAAGAAGTACTGTTTGTGGTCTTCCATTAAGTGGTACAGTAATGGTATATTAAATTTGAAAAACAATAGACTTGAATAATTGCAGTGAAGCCAGTAGTTTTCAAACTTAATCTGATGAGATCTAGTAGAAAACATTTTTACCTTTGTACTTAAGGCAGAACTACTTAATCTTGGATCATTTACCAGGCTGAGGAACAAAGGTAATGATTGCCTCATTCTGTTAAATGCTGTTTATATTCATACTTATCCTTCCAATATATGGCTCCTTTTTTTTTTTTTTTTTTTAAAGTGTATCTTTTAAGAAATTATTTCCCCCTCTTGAAGAAGAATGGATCTTTAAAGGGAGTCAGTACATGGTTTACTTTATTTTTGTAATAGAGTTAAATTTTTCTTTCCCTGCATGCAAATGTCTATATAGTCATATTTTTTCTTGTAGCAGAGCTACAGCACCTGCATTTCTGGTTTTCTGATATACTTTCATGTCCATGTACTGGTAAAGACTGAATAGTACAGGAGAGAGAAGAATGAATGTGAATAAGTATCTTGTTGTATATAATATATGAGCTGGGACCCAAAAATGGGAATCTGATGGCCTCATGCAGAGACATCATAAAGGTTCATGATACTAGAGCATTTGAAATTGTAATTTTGTAATTAAAATGTTTTGAAAAATACACATAATGTAAAATTATATGTTTGAGTAGAAAAACACATTTAGCAGTTAATAATCTAATCACATGAGTCAGATTTAAAGCATTAGTAAAATGTTATTCCCTTTAAGCATGATTTTTAAAAGCTTTGTTTATTAGTTACTACATTTTTGTGAGTGTCATATGATAAAGCATTAAGGTGTGTCAGCTTTCTGAAGTGAGATGATGTATTACATTCACTCTACTGATGAAAATGCCTTTCAGTGAAGAACACATAACATTGCTTGCAGGTTGTTTACTATTTTAGATAATATATGGTATTACAAAAACAATTAAGATGAAAAAGACAAAATATATGGAAATTAAAGGAAAATTCAACAGTTGCCTTAACAGTTCTTTAGAAACCAAAATGATTACAGGTCATTCTTTTCTCAAGGTCATAGATAGAAATAAAATTCAGGCTTATGTAAATTGAATATTCTTTAGAAATGCCAGTTACTAGTAGTTTATGCAATAAAATAAGATAGGCATTAATGTGAAATAATACCAGTCATATTTCCTTGACTTCCTGATGCTTTTCAATATGACCCATGATTCCTAGTATCAGTTTTCATGTTAATGGGATAGGAAAAAAACCTAAGGTGTCTTTACATTTAATAGTTATCTTCAAAAGAAGATGCAAAACCAAACAAACCCAAAACACTTCCTTGTAGGCAAAAGGATTTCTAAAACACAGGGAATAATTATTAATATGGATTTCTTGGATGTATTAATAGTGTCCATTTTGTATGCAGAGAAACAAGAAAATAAATGTTATAATTTCAATACATGTGGGTTTTTTTCTTCCTTGCATTTCTTTTTTTTTTTAATTCTGAAAGAAATTATTTAAAGTTCTTTGTACTCAGAAATAAAAAATCATACTTGGTATCAAATTGTGTCTTGAGAGATAGAGCCATCTTTTAAAAATCAGGACAGGTAGCATAGAAAAAAAAGTGTCTGATTGCTTTCTTAGCAATTGCATTGTTTTGGTTTTTTTCTAGTTTCAGAAGATTGTCTTGAGATTGGATTTTTCCCTTACTCCCCTATACAGTAGCTTGCAATCTAAAGTAATTTTTTTGTTTCAAGTACATTTTCTTTTTGGTGCTCTGAAAGCTTATTACATAACACAGAAGCATTTCACCTTCACAGCACAAAAAAAGAGAGCCTACCTTCTGGACTTAAACAAAACTTTTAGTAGTGAATCACCCACATAAATAATATTTATGTTTTATTCAGGTGACATCTAATTTCTTAACAATCCCAACTTTTCAGGATTTTGAGAACTCTCTGCTCACATTGTCCTCAGTGCCTGTTGAAAGTGTGTAAGTCCCTTTTATTCACCTGCACAATTTTAAATGAAAAGGGCAATGATTTGGATTTCACAATAAAAATCTAATTAAGAACCTATACTGCAGACAATTTCTTGATCTGATAGCTGAGATAAAGCTTCATAATATATATCAATATTTGAGCAACACCTTGTATATCTCATTATAATTAAGACAAACTATCTTAAGAAACATTGCTGTCTGTTCACTTGCAGTTAAGTTGCTTATATCAGAATCACAGAATGTCAGGGGCTGGAAGGGACCTTGAAAGATCATCTAGTTCAACCCCCCTGCCAGAGCAGGATCACCTAGAGCAGATCACACAGGAACGCATTCAGGCAGGTTTTGAATATCTCCCAGAGAGGGAGACTCCACAACCCCCTGGGCAGCCTGTTCCACTGCTGTCACCCTCACAGTGAAAAATTTCTTAAAGTGAAAAACTTTTCCTTATGTTTATGTGAAACTTCTTATGCCTCAGCTTCCACCCAGTGAGAATTTTATCTCTCAGTGAGAAATAAAATCTTTTATCTTTTATTAATTGGTAGCTAAAAAGGAACATTATAATCCTGGTCATGAATTGGGATGTCAAATATGTTTATGGTCTTAAGCTGAAAAATTTTTGGTGTGATCTTTGTCATTGTGTATCACAAATGGTATTATAAACTGTAACGACTGAGAGTACTATTTATTATTTCAGCAATATCACAAACTATGAAATAGAATTGATGAAGAATGTTGTCTAATTACCGTAGTTTGTTATCCTGTATATGACAGTCTTAGTTTTGATAATTAGGTAACATGGTACCTCACACCTAAATATGGAAATTTAATGCAAGGAAGTATGTATATAATGTGATATGAAACTTACTCTGAGTTGCCATAATAGATGGGTTTTCTTCTATTTAAGAACTGCACTAAGCAACTTCTACATTACTAAAACCACATAACCATATCACAGAGAAACCCTAGCGTATATTTAACAAATGCTATTTATTGAAATTTCTGTAATAAACAACTAAAGATAATTTGTTGATCGGTGTAAACTGTGTAGTTGTATTTGCAATAGGATTTTGAAGTGTACCAAATACAGAGTTGAGTCTTGTTGTTTGTTTTGTGAAGCAGCCCTGGCCGCAATTGTGTTCTACTTCTTGTTAAGTTTTTGCTTTGTAATTGGTATGGAGTGCATTGTGCTGTGATTGCCTGGTGGAGATGGGTCCTGTAGCCGCTGGGTTTCCGCCACTGGAACAGTGAGATAAGGCCAAAAGGGAGATGTGCTGAGAATGTGCTGCTCACCATGGGGTGAGATAAGAAGAAGAAAGAATGAGTGGGAGAGAGCAACACCTACTGAGCATGCGCCAGAGACTGGGGTCAAAACTTTGGCTGTGAGCAAGACGTTTTTACTTCATCCTCAAGACCCCTGAAGCCCACCACCAAAATCACTGCGCCTGCCCAGAGGGGAGGAAACCTCATCTGCATATGAAGCGGAGATCGGTGATGAATATGTATAAGTGTAAATTGAATATTGTAATATGTACGGCGGAACTCTGTAAGAAGTCAGAATGACCATAGACGGGCGCGAGCCGTAGGTTGAGCGGCGACTCCCAGGCCGCCCAGCGCGCTGCCTTTTTGCTTTCCAAATAAACAATTGTTTATACTCTATTGGAGTTTTCTAACTAAAACATTTCCAGTAGTCCTGCCTCTCTTATTCCAGTGTACCTGCTTATATTTAGTGCATACCTTCAACTTTTTGTATTAATTTTCTATTTCATATATTATCATTCTTACAGAATAGACAGATTTGTTTTCAGTCAGAAAGTGTAAAGTTAAATTAACTTTTAGCTTTGCCAGTGAAATGAGAAGGTTAACTTTTAAGCTGTGTTTTTAGCTTTTAGTGACAATTTGCAGTTGATGTTGTTGCATAATGTTGAAAGATGTTTAAAACTGTGTGTGCTCTCAACATGTGCTTTTTAGCTTTGTTATAGAGTAGCAACCTTAAATGTTATGTAAATAATTTAAATTTCAAATTACAAGGAAGATAGTAACAAAACTGAATCAGTGACAGGTAATTATAGAATCCTTAGTATGTTCCTCAAGGGAACTTGATCCTTTAGTGCTTTTGCAGCTCATGTAATCAGTACCTTTGACATTATTACATCATGAGACCTTTGCAAAAAGTGTTACTCACTTTAGGCTATCACTGCGATCACTTAAAATGTTCATGTTATGTACAAGGAATTTTTTTTTCTTCCTAATTTTAGTGCTGAGCCCCCAAGACCTACACTTCTGCTTATTTCCACAAAATAAAAGTACGTATTAAGTTTTCTGAAATCACTCTGTTCAGACTGCCTCCAGTTCATGTGGCGAAATTTGTTTTGAATTACTTCAACCATGCTTTGCAATAATAGTGTGAGTTCTCAAGATTACAGAGATAAATTGGGATTGTGTTTATACCTGTATTTTGTTAAAAATAACATTGTTGGTGTTAGCAGACAGTTAAGGTAGCATAAGCAGCAGGTCTCAAATATAATTTCGTATTTTTCCATGTGCCTTTATAAGACATTCTGTCTTCAGTCAATTATAGTGTGAGAAGATCAAATGGCAATATTTAATGAATCACATGTCAGTGGGCTAGTTCTATAAAGTGAATATTCTAGTGCTTTCTTATTAGGTATCAATCTATTTATTGCCTTGGGTATTCATTATGGATCAGTACAGCAACTTTGCTTTCTGATACCAGGATGCTCACACTTCAGAGTTTCAGCTTCTTCCTATTACCACTAGACATATTTTTCTATTTTGTATACAGTGGAAATTAATAATTAAACAAATAAGAAAAACTGTACTAAATCTCACTTGCTCATGCTTAAAGTCATTGAAGAGTTCTGAAGCAGGTGTATGGGTAGGCTGCACTAGCTCGTAGTACTAATAAGACTACTATTGTTAAGATTTTTTTGAAAGCGATGAAGGTGATAAAGCAGAGGTATGTGACTGGGGAAAAAAAACAAACAAACAAATAAAAGATGAAGCAGGTCACATGTTTGGGTGTGTACCTGTTAAGTAGCTCTGTGCTGGTCAGAGTTTGAATTAGGATGGTATATTTGTTCCTAATATACAAATATATGTAGAACTGCCTTGTTTCTGCAGTCAGGAGAGACTCTGTGTGATTTCCTTCATGTCAGTGAGGGAATACTTGGGTGGGACAAAATGCATATTTTGATGTCCTAACAGATTTATCATATCATTAGTGAATATATCTGGATGATGTATATAATTTCTCAGTTAAACTATTTCTAATTATAACCAGGATAATGACCACAACTTCCAGCTGTTTAGGTTAAATCCATTTTAAATTGTTCTAAAGAATGTCATGTGTGATAGCTATAATTTGGTTTGATAAAGACAAAAATGGTAACTCAGGTGAGGGTGGCTTACTATATGGCAAATACTTCAAATACCATTTAAAATGTCACTGAGTGATGTATTTGGAACCCTCCTAAATCCTGTAATACTAAATGTGCAAACTTGAAATTTACATGGTATACAAAGATGGAGTAAAAAAAACCCCTACCAAACAAAAACATTTTAAAAAGTAAAACAAATGTAAAATTTATAAAGCTATGTTACAGGAATTCAGTTTCTCCTGTTGATGACATAGCAGCAGTGTTTCCTAGAAACATGTCAGTACTATCTAAATGATGAGCAAGTTAAATTATAATAAAGCTATTTGTGATAGAAGTGTTTCAGTTAAAAAGAATGTAAATTTGGAAGATCAGAATATATTTATGAGTGCTTAAAAGAAGCTTGATTTATTTTTTTTTAAACTAAACCAGCACTACTTTAAGACAGTTTCATGCAGAATTGTTTCATTCTAAGATGTACATCATCAAAGGGTTTCTCTGTCCCATCATAAGAACAAAAAATGGTTTGAATATGTTCAGATACACTGGTGGTTCTAGACTAAAACTCCATAGGCTATAAAAAATAAAATCTTTAAGTAATTGAATATGACCATCCATCATATGCCACAGGAATAGCTATAAATATAGCTATTATAGTATATAAGTAGGTTTTCCTTCCTGAAGGTTTTCAGAGTAAAAGCAGCCTTATGATTGTGCTGCAGTTATAGGACTTAAGAGGTGGAAAAATTGTGTAAAAATATTTAGAAAACAGCTGAAGTAATTCTATGTGTCATTATGCAGTCCATATGAAAAGTTTAAGAGACTTTGGCCTTATGTAGCAAGGGTGAGTTCTGTTTGTATTGATGTGTTCTTACAGAGAAGATAAGCCTTGTTAACATGTTAAGAGTTATTTATCTGAGAAGTAAATGTGTGCATGCTGCAGGGAAAATTTCAGAGTAGCTTAGCTAGCATTACAGTCTTTGGTAAACCAAACCAAACCCCTAAAAAGGAGTGCATGAAGGTAAAATTCTACTACTACTTCTACTACTAAATTACTTTGGAAATGCAAGTCTTTCAGCTCCTTAAAAGGTTTGTCTTTTATGCTTATTAAATGACAGATGTTAATTTGCAGTAGAGTAACAAATGTTAAAATTATTAATTATGACTGATTTTAATACTTACAGATGTATTACTACATAGTGTTTTATGATTTGGTTATTTTATACCATGAGAAGTCTTTTCTTTGACAGATTTTTATAACCATGATATCCAATCTACTGTATTACTGTAGTAAAATCCCTCTAAGATTGAAACCAGATGGAATTGCATGAACATTGGAAGATTATTATACTCTTTTTTTTTTTTATTAAAAACATACTGCTCATTCTTCTATTTTATGACCTTGTGCTTGTATTTTTGCTCATTATTTTAAATCTTCCAAATTATCACTACTAAAATGTTGATACATGTTTGTTAATTAAACACTTTTTCTACTTAGTCTCATAATAAAGTAACAGTTATTGAAGATTTATTTTTTTTTTTAGTAAAATAATTGTTTGGAAACAAAAACCTGAGAAAATACCACTGACATTTTTGCAGTTTTCCTATTGAATATGTATCCAATTTTAAATGGTCACAACCAGTATTGATTAAATTGTTGAGTGCATAAACTCGTGTAGAGAAACTGAGTTTCAAGATGAAGTACTAAAGAGAATTTTTCTTATTACTGAAGTATTTTTGAGAAAGAGATGAAAGATTTCTTCAGCAAATATTACAGAATTCAGAGTCCAGAGAATGTGATTCATTGTTTCACCATCTTCTGAAGGATACTTTAAAAGGATCTGCTTTGTTTCCTACTTTCAGAATTAAAAGTTTACGTAGCACTGTGTCTCCTTCCAAATTTTTGATAGTACTGTGACAGATTTCTACTCTGGGAGAAATTTATCCCCAATAAATATTTATTATCTTTTTTGACATATATCAAGATGTTGATAGCATTCCTGTATTGTCTCAAACTTTTCCTGTAGGGCTTTCCTTTACCCTTGTTTTAATACTAATGTTAAAAATAGTTGGATATATTGTAAAGTCAAACCAGTGATGTTCCCCTTTCACCCCTCAGTTCAGTCTGTAGGTCTTCTCCTGTCATTCTGCTTGATTTCTGTTTTGCAGAGAAGTTTTATAATTTTAAAAATTAATCTTTATTTGAAAGTCCTGGTACAAAAGAATTAATAAAACTTTCATATAAAAGGCATTGGAGTAGGATTTAATTTTATTTTAATTTTTTAAAGTATCATGAAGTGGTAATGTTCTTGCAGAATTATGTAACTTTGTTTCTAATTTATATAAACAAGCTGGGTGCTTCTGCTGCTTTGACCAAGAATATTATTTTTTTTCCCCTTTGCTAACCTTTATAGTTTAGTAGGGACAAAGGACTAAGGCAAGGTTTATCCATTGCAGAACCGTTGCTTAATGTGAGCAATGTGAGCATTGCTCATTGCTCAATCATGTGATTGAAACCAATAGCATAGACAGTCTCCACTGTTTTCTATTCTTCTATCCTGCATATCACCATAGTCCCTTTTGGGGTTTTTGCTATGGACTAAATCTCTTATGTTGTCTTGGAAATGCTGGCCTGTTGTCTTCCTTTCAACTTCATCCCATTCTTCACATCGTATCTGCTTTCACAACTTCAGGTGTTATTTCACGTGATAGCTTTGACTTTGCAAGTCTTGTATTAGTCCTTGCTTTCCCACAATAGACAATTTTATTATCTACTTTTGCCTTTTCAGCAAGCGTCTGTAAATGCCAAATTGTCTGAATTCAGTGCTGACTTGCAGAGATATTTTCCATATGGGGCCTTCCCTTTCAAGTCATATAGTTGTTTGCACTGCCACTTTTTTTTTTGTAGAAAAAGGATGTTAAAATAACATCCGTTGGTTGGGTGGGTTGGTTGGTTGGGTTGGTTTGGTTTGAGGGGAGTGGTTTGTTTGTCACTTTTTATATTAATTTCAAATTATTTGTGAATTGGTTCTTTGTTTGTACTTAATGAGGATAGTTACTTAATATTTACTTAGATATAATCTAGATCAGCTCCATGCTGGAATCTTTCCAGAAATGTTCTCTCATATTTTAGCAAAATACGGAAATTTTTCTTCATCTACATCACTGGGGGGGGGTGTGTGGGGTGTGTGACAATGACAACTCATAAGCTTTGTTACATGTTATTCAGCAATGAAT
>JANHGN010003248.1:0-12813 GCA_024605025.1 Megaceryle maxima
CTGTCCCTCTTGAACTGGGGAGCCCAGAACTGAACACAGTACTCCAGATGTGGTCTCACCAGTGCAGAGTAGAGGGGAGAGGAGAACCTCCCTACACCTGCTGGACACACTTTTCTT
Source organism: Megaceryle maxima (assembly GCA_024605025.1). Classification (NCBI taxonomy): domain Eukaryota; kingdom Metazoa; phylum Chordata; class Aves; order Coraciiformes; family Cerylidae; genus Megaceryle; species Megaceryle maxima. The sequence continues at coordinate 118 of JANHGN010003248.1, forward strand.
TATGCCCCCAGGATACCACTGGCCTTGGCCAGAAGGGACCATTGCTGTCCCATGGAGAACCTACTGTCCCCCAGGATGCCAAGGTCCCTCTCCCTGGGGCTGCTTTCCAGCAGATTTACCCCAGCCTGGACTGGTGCATGGTGGTGTTCCTCCCCAGGTGTAGGACTCTACACTTGTCCTTGTTGAGTTTCATTAGCTTTGCCTTTGCCCAGCTCTTGCTGGATGGCAGCACAGCCACTCCTCCCAGTTTAGCATCAGCAGCAAACTTCCTGAGGGTCCACTCTGTCCCTTCATCCAGGTCACTGATGAAGATGTTGAGTAAGAGTGGACCCAGAACCGACTCCTGATGTTTTAACTCAATAAGGAGAGTATTCTCTGTATTTAACACGCTGCCAATGTTTTCAATATATGAAGAACCTTAAAAATACAAAACTGTTTTCTAGTAAGGTCAAATATGGATAATAGCATTTGGAGTCCTACAAATCAATAGAGGAGATTCTTTCTGAACAAACTGCTTCACTACAAAGTCATTTCTTCGTAACAAAAAGCTCTTAAACTTTCCTTTTCAAAGCCATGGGAAAAGAAGGGAGAACGTAAGTGTTTTTCTTCCTCATATTTTTCCAATTTTTAAGTAACAAGTCAGGAAATACACAGAAAGGTGGGGTTGGTTTTTTTTATCTCCCCTACCATCCACTGAGATATTTACTAATTGTATTAACTGCATTTACAGAACCACAGAATCTGCATATAGAAGCATTACAGAAGCCCAGGAACTGCATTCAGTTGTATTATGCTAGCTAATTTTTATACAAAAATGTAATTTATATCCTTCCATATTCAGGCCCCCAAATTAACAGGATTCCTCTATGTTCCTGGAGAAATGCTGGTGAGGAGGAAGAAAAAAAAAAAAAAAAAAAAAAAAAGACAGAAAAAAGGAGGAAAAAAAAAAAAAGAAAAGAAAAAGGGAAAAAAAAATAGAACAACCCAGCTCTAGATGGCAGCAAATCAATATTGACCCCTCTGTACACAGACACCAAGAGCACCAACTGGTTTCAAACGGACTGTGTATTTTCAGTATAGTTTCTAGGTGTGTTATGATTTTCACTTTGTTACACGGGCTAGACCAAAGGTGACCGCGCAAAGTCCTTAGGAATCAAGCACAATTCACTACTGACAATTAGAAAGGTTCTCCTGTCATTTCAAGAACAATTCAACCAGCAGAATCAATACTCTTCTTCTTTTTTAAGCTTAATTTGATTACCTTTTGTGTAGAGACTGGATAATTCAATAGAAGGATCCAAAAACACTGGAGACTAATTTAAGAATTTTAAATTTTAATAAATTGAGCCCTTGTATAAGAAGTGTGTTCATTTCCTTTAGTTAGTTAAGACTTGCAATTCTAATGTTTTTATAAAAAAACATGGATCTGAAAAGTATTCATCACCCTGATATGCAATGGCATGAAAAAAAATGTATTATTTGTGTTAAAAAAAAGAAAAATCCACAGACTCATCATTCTCTTTTGCAGCAGTGGCACTGCAGAAAGGTGAGCAGAATAGGGACCACGGTGGCAGTTCAGGTGACAAGGGCAGTCATGAAGGCTAAGTCCTGTGTCAGGTGGTAAACATCACTCAGAGAATCATCACAGAATCAGAGTATCACAGAATCAATCACAGAATGTTAAGTCTCTCCAAAGATCAGAGTCTGACCCCCCTGCCAGAGCAGGGCCAAAACTAGAGCAGATCCCTCAGAATGCATCCAGACAGGGCTTGGACGTCTCCAGAGAAGGAGGGACCGTTAGGGATCGACCAAGGCAGCACAGCACTGCTGGGTAAAGTGATACCCACAGCGTACATACACTGAAAGCAGCTGGAACTTCTGCCCACCCAGGCGCACGAGCTGGTGGGGCCATGCAGGACAGGACAGGGCAGGGCAGGGCAGGGCAGCACCGGGTGGCGCTCGGTGACAATGCCGCCGTCACACCGCAGGACTTGTATTTCTTTACCCGAGTGCTCAGGGGCAGCAGGCAGCCACCACTACTCAGCCAGAGTTAAAATACACTCTTCATAGGTCCATTTATTTTGTTTTCTGGCACTTTTCAATATTGTGTTTTCCAGGGCACTTTAGAGCTGTTTCTTTAGACCATACTGATGCCGTCTGCCTACCGTTAGAGGTTCTCCTGTGTCCTTCCATAGCTCTGCCAATCCAACCTTTCATCTGCTTTACAAAATACAGATGTTAACTTGAGCATTTAAAGGTAATCTTGACTTTCTGCATCTCACCAATAGAGCACATTTGCAACCTAGATACAGTGAAGGGCAACAACAGTGAGGAATCCTCAGTTCAGCTGATCATCAGGCAAAAAACCACAGTGACCAAAGTCACAAGTTCACAGGGGAAGCTCCTATATCCAAATACACACTTTATGCAGGCACCTCACAACTGCCTGGGGTTTTTAGAGCTCATATTTTCACCCTAGAAAACTAGTATCTCTTTTTGTTTCCCAAAAGCAGCTGGCCCAGGCCTCTCAGGCTGCTCTTTTGTCTTGTGCTCAGTTTAATGAGCCACGTTTCAGGTGAGCCTGGTTAAGAACCACCATAGCTAAACAATAGTTAGTTTACATGGCTGAATCATAAAGGAGAGCAGTGGAGAGTTAAGAGGTTAAACAGGCTTCGTTATTACTGTCTTTCCTCTCCGTGAGTATTTAACAATTATATATTACTTATTTACAAAGTCAAGGCTTACTCAGTTATTTGTTTTCTGATCTTTTTCACTATTGTTGTTGACAAGACTTAAAAGAATGCACCACTGGAAGCATCAGATAGGCTTTTCTAAGTCTAAAACACAATCAGGTAGAGCAAAAAGTAGTTTCTCAACCAGGAATCTGGGTAGAAACAAAAGCAAAGTTATCGACTTCAGGAAATATCTTCACTTTGTGCCAAAAATCATTAACCTCTGCAACTGAAATTATTATTTAGAGTGAAAAAGAATCATTCTCAAAGATGGTCATTCAAACATTTCCTCATTCACACCGGAGTCAGCATATGAGGACACGATGAAGTAGATCATGAATTACATAGAGGTTAAAAAACCCCAAAATATCACAGTTAATTACACTAGTTCAGGAATTATGACTGTAAGAAAATGATCATCTGATGATCTGATGCGGGGTGGCAATTCACATGACATATTTTGAGATGTCTTCCAAGAAACAGTCATGTAAAATGGTTTCATGTGAGCTCCTGACCAGTCTCAGCCTTCCACAGTAGCTGCTCAGGATGAAACAAGTTCAGACTGAAAATACCCCAAAACATCTATGGGCAGCAGGTCTGAGATGACCTCTTAAAAACTGCGAGGAGGTAAAAAGTACTTTTGCAATACCAGGAATTAAGAACCCTTTCTAAAAGTTTCTGCACGTAACAACCACCACCGAAATTTCTGTTCTCAGAAAGGTTCCCAAACATGAGATCTTTCTTCCCAGAGCCATCTCAGTATGCCAAGTCAGAAATAGTATTTTAACATTTTTAAATACCAAAAGCCCTGGAGTCATTCCTATAAACATGAAAATATTGTATTTCTCTTGCAGCAATTTGATAATTTGCAAGGAAGGCAGAATGACCCAAATAGATCTGTCATATTTTTTAAAGTAAAAAGACCCAGAAGTATCCTCAAGTTCATGAGTAACTTTTCAAATCCTTTTCCACTGCGCAGGAGATTGGTTTCAAGCAGACATTATGGAAAGTCTAGAGGACATCCCAGACAGCAAGGGAGAGGAAAGTCAGGGCAGTCGAGACTCGTCTCCTGATTTACAGTGGGACTGGCTGCAGCAGAGGAAAAGAGATGCTGGAACAGGCTAAACCACTACTGCACAGACAAGGACGCAGGCAGAATGAAAAAGAAAATGGAAAAGCAGAACTCTGAAACAAATTGTTACATTTAACAATTCCATCTTTGTGGTTTTGGGGTTTTTTAATACCAAGAAAGTTGTTACTTCATCGTGGAAATTTGAATTAAGCTGTACACTGGGTTATTTATCTGAAGAAGGGTTCTGCATGCAGCTGGTTTTCTACTACAGAACTCTTTTTTGTTATTAAAAAGAGCATGTTTGATGCTTTAGTAACATAAATGTACCCATTTGGAAATGCCAGTGGCTCACTGTGCATCTCCTGTCCCCCTCAAGAATGTTTTCACCATATTGGGTAGGTTTTCAGACAAAGTTGCAGTTTTAGGAAAAAAAAGAATCACGTTGAGTAGTTAATAAATTTGCCTTCTAATTATCAACTGTCTTCCAAAACTGTCAAAACTTTGAGAGCTATTCAGAAACTTCCCCTCTTTTGGAGGAGTACAGAAAATGGCCTTTTAGCACTTAAAGGGGCTTATCAGAAAGATGAGGATAAACTTTTATCAGGGCCTGTTGGGACAGGACAAGGGGGGATGGTTTGAAGCTAAAAGAGGGAGAACTAGACCAGAGAGAGGGAAGAAAAATGTTAACCCATTACGTTAACCCTGGGTGCTGAGACCCTGGCCCAGGCTGCCCAGAGAGGTGGTGGCTGCCCCATCTCTGGCACCATTGCAGGGGAGGTTGCCAGGGCTCTGAGCACCCTGCTCTGGTTGCAGATGGCCCTGCTCCCTGCAGGGGGGTTGGACCAGGTGACCCTGAAAGGTCCCTTCCCACCCCAACCTTCCTGTGATTCCATGATAACAGCTGAAGGTGAACAGAGGGCACAAAGCTGCAACTTTTGTGTAAAGAGGAATACAGGTGAAGTTTTCCAGCAAGGACAGATGTTGCCTGTCTCAGTTTTTGCCCGTTGCACCCCCACACTGACCATACCAAGCACCTTGGGCAGGGGGGAGTGGTCCTGTCAGATCATCTACAGCTCAGCTACTTCCTCCATGCCTCTGGAAGCCATAACTGCACATCAAGACTGTTAGAGCTGGCTGTTACTATAGTGTGGATATTTGTGATTCTTTGATCCCACTTTAATTTTTTAATTCTGTCAGAGAAAGCAGAACAGGAATTAGATTGTGGTGGTGTTCAGAATCAAAGCTGCAGACAGTGCATGACAGCAGAGAAAGAAAGAAAGAATACAGAAAATCCATGCAAGCTTATACAGGGAAGTGGTTTCAGAGGAGTCCCGGGACAAAAGGTGAGGATGCAGAATCTAGCAGAGATCCACAGCTCCCCAGACACTGGGGATGTTCAGAGTCATTACTGTGACTGTAGTTCCTTAATGAATAAAGCACCTTCCACCTCCTATTTTGGAAGGGAATAGAGGCAACCGAATTGTATTTCTGTCAAATTATATTTACAACCTTACTATCAAGTGGTTCAGCTTCCCTGTCTTGCTTGCTGGAAAGAACTATTTGCATATCATTTTCCCACTGTATCTCTTGAACTAACCAGACAGACTACATCATTTTCCTCTGTGCATCCAACTCCCACCAAGTCACCGAGGCCCTCCCACAGTGCACTCGCAAAGAGCAGTGTTGGTTGGGGGTTTGTTTGTTTCTCTTCACAGGAACCTTCTGCTCCCTCAAAATAAAAGGGGCCTAAAGAAACCATCCCGAAACACATCTGTAAACATGCTATCAGCTAGGAGCTTGTAGCAAACGATTGGAAAGCGTGGCTCTGGAAGTCTGTTTATTGTCTGGATGTTGTACAATTTCCTGTACCCTCCCAGTCTTTCACTGCTCTCCTTCCTTCTCCCCAATAGTTTGCAGTTTCCTGCAAAGGGAATCAGCTCGCTCCTCACCCTCTCAGAGCTACAGTGCTCACTCTCCATATTCCTTTGCTCCTTTTCCAAAGTTCTGTTCCTTCAAAGCTGCAGTCTCCAAATGTTGTCTTCTCCAAACAAGAATTAATTTCTGCCCCACAAAGGGCAGGACATCAGTTAAACACCCCCTCTCCCACCTAAGTCACTCCTGCTCAACGTTCCCTTTCCCCTCTCCCAGTCAGATCCTCCAGTATCTCTCCCTCTGTACCAGCAGGAAGCAAAGCAGCATCTGCTACTTGAGAGGCAGCAATAAAGGTTAGAAGAGCTGCCTGCCGCTTCTCTCCCAGGAAGATACTTGGGAGGAACAGATAGTTGTGTATCACTTATCTGGAACAGGCTCTGAAGCCCTAGAACATTCCTGGATGAAGAGACTGCTGGCAATCATCGGGGAAAATAACCCCACAGAACAAACAAACAAGCTCTGAGCATCGCTACGCGGTCATTAGGTAACAAAGTGAGTTGGGATGTATTTTGGATATATAGCTGTGCATACATATAAGACACACACACTGCACAGAAGAGTTTCAATACTCCCAGTACCCTACAGACCCAAAATATCTACCTTGCCGAGGGCTACGCGGCGTCAGTGCCGACACCTTTTACACACCCCTGCTGCGTGCAATGCACGTCCTCCGAGGGGAGGTTTCCAAGGAGCTCGGAACTGACCTTGTTGCATTCCCAGTGAAATCAACAGCGAAACTTAATTTGATTTTTGATGGAAAAATGTGCATCTTTGAAGTGACGCCCTTGATAAAGATTTATTCAGGCAGTGAAATGTCACTTTCCACATCCAAGTGCTAAGAGAATTTGGATTAGCAAAGAAGATTTTTTGCAGTTTTCCAGGTTTTACATGAGTATAAAATTTAGAGCAAGCCTGATTGAAGGCTAATGTTCATACTTCCTCTAAAAACATCAATTCACATTTCATTATTTACTGCCAGGAGAGAAACCCATCAAAGATAATCAGCCCTAGTTAAGATGGTGGACTTAGCAACACATTTGAGACACAGCATGGAAACAAACTGTTAACAGAAAACAAAAAAACAAAAAAAAACCCAACAAGTAAGTAGGTCTAACACCACAGATTATTGCAAGAAACTCAACAGGCTGGAACAGCTTTGCTCCTTACCTCTGGAGTGTTTTTCTTGAACTCGCGACTTTGCTCAATGAGTTTTTTCCTGGACTGCTCACTTTCATCTTGCCGGTTAGCCAATATTGTTGCTGTGGCATCAAGCTCTCTCTGTCAAGAAAAACAAAACAAAAAAGGAACTATAGTCAGAGCTCTGTTTCTCACAGAAATGAAAATAAAAGCTCGACATATATCACGTCATTTGGAATACCGAGACAGCCGGACTTCAGAGCGGTGCAGAACAAAGCACCAAGCTTCCAGAAATCTGACCTCCTGAGTAACATCAAATGAAGTTGTACAACCTTTCTGATTCCATCTTGCAACCAAAATATCCCCATTTTTCTCAGAAGCATTCCTGGCTTTACCACAACGTTACACAGGATACAGCAGTGGAGTGCAATGCACACAGCATCACGGAATGTCTTTGGTTGGAAGAGACCTTCATCTGGTCCAACCTTCGACCCAACACTGCAAGCTCACCATGAAACCATGTCCCTGAGCACCAGGTCCCCATGCCATTTAACTGCCTCTGGGGATGGGGACTCCACCACTGCCCTGGGCAGACACCTCCTCTTCACTTCCAAAATCCAGTGAAGGGTTTGGACATGTTCCAGCTGGGTTTATTTCCACCTGCCTGTTTAAAGATACTGGATCTTTCCCTTTTTGAGTTAATAAGATTTCTTTTTTTTTTTTTTTTTCTTCTTCCCACACAGTAACTCAAATATTGGTTAACCTTATACTTCAGCCTAGACTGGTTATGCTTCAGTCACTCTTAATTTCAAACGACATACTGTATATACTTCTATACTGCCACTGCAATGCTCTTTTTCCATTTAAGTCTTTCCTTATTTGAATACAAAATTATCTTTTCCTACTATTGGAATCTATTCCTCTCAAATTCTTAGCAGCTATCTCTGTTTCCTCATCTGATGAATACCAGATTATCTTCCAACAGCTTCTACTCGCCTGAAGTACCAGCTCAGCCTACACACTGCAGCCCAGCTTCGTCCAAGTGCATTATGCCCATCCCAGTGTCTTTACTCGGTGCTGTGCTTCCAAATGTCACCATAATAGACTGAACGGGTCACTTAGCAGCGCATAAACCAACAACACTCAATCTTCTATGTCACTTTATTCCTTTTCTGCAGTATTTCCACGTAACACACAAAAAATTAAACGCTAAACGCTCTACTCAGCCTTGTACATCATTCAAGTCACCTGGAGTTACAACCAAGAATTCATAAAAGGAGCTTTCACCCCCTATTAATTCTAAAGGAGAAAAACCTGAATATGATAAAGAAGTTTGTGAAAAGTGGGACCAACATGCAAGACACTAAGCAGGTCTCCTCTGCAGCTATCTTCATCACATGCCTCTGACCTGCGTGCAAAAACCCCAGTACTCTTCACCACAAACCTGTCATGCCACTGGCATCTGTTCCTAACTCAACAACCTGTAACAGACCAGACCAAAAAAACCACAAGCCTGGGACCTTCTGTCAGATCTAATTCCAGATCCCCAGTGGCTGGTCAAGTCATCTCATCAGGTCATCTCTTGACACCACCACACGCACACAAACCAGAGCAAAAGTAAAGTAGAGCTGGTTATTGGGATGGTTGGTGTAAAAGCTTTGCCATGCATTGGGTCATATACAGTTCCCAGTGGATCTGGGCACCTAGTATGGGGAAACAAAATGAGAAAACAGAAGATTTGCCTCTTCCTGTTTTTGCAGAGGTGTTGGAAATAGCAGCAGGTCCCTACAGGACATCCGCTAAAACCCCAGTTCTGCAAGTTCAAAAGACAAGCACACAGGACTAGCAGGTACTGAGTTTCTAGATACTTGGTCAAAAAGCCTAATTCCAAATTCTTAGTTAGGTATTTGAATGGCTAAATCCTGTGACTGGATGACTGGACGGATGTACATGTGTTTACCTAACCCCACAGTTTGACCTCTAGAGGGGAAAAAAAAAAAAAAGGAAACAAAAAAAGTCTTCTGCAGTTTCCAATTCAACGGGATCAAAACCTTTTTCCCCCTAAACTAAGAGACTCCCCCCCACAATAACTATATGTACCATAGTTATCTTAATCCTTGGAAATAAGCTAAATATGACAAAAGGATTTGAAGCTAGGCAGCATGCTGGAGCCAGTGACCTAAATATCACCACTGCAATGCTTTAAAAACCCCTCTATTTCTGACTTTGAGGGAAAAAACAGGGCAATATGTCCACCAGATCTTGGTTTGGAATTCTGTAACATATGTGAAATCTATTGCAGAAAAGTGGGAAATACTTAACAGTTGGATAAACCACATTTGAAATTCATCCCAGCTAAGTTTATGCAAGAAAAAAGAGCAACAGAAACCAGTGTGGTTAAGCAGTACTATAAAGAGCAATATAACGGCTAAGCAGAAGGCTTTTAAAAAATATAAACAATCTGGTACGGCCAGCAACTTGGAAAACTATATTTAAAAAGGAAGCACACATTTAAAGCAAACACAAATCATGAAGTAAGAGAACTGCAGTAGACTCCAGAACCCAGTGCTTTACTGTACAATACAGAGTGCTAGCAAGCACCCTTGCACGTGGAAAAGCAGACTTTTGAAGACCTATACTTCCAAGTTTAGAGTCAAGAAAGAAGAACAGATTAAAAAAAGAAATCATTTCATATTTTGTGCCATTATGAAAAGAAGATACACTGAACTGGGATAGCACGAGGGGCAATGGTTTTCAACTAGAGCAGGGTGGGTTCAGCTCAGGCACTGGGAAGAAGTTCTTCACTCTGCAGGTGGTCAGACACTGGGAATGCGTTGTCCAGAGAAGCTGTGGAAGCCTCATCCCTGGAAGTTCAAGGCCGGGCTGGATGGGACAAGCTGAGCAACCTGGTCTAGCAGGACCATGGCAAGGGGGTCAGAACTCGATGATCTTTAAGGTCCCTTCCAATTCAAGCCATTCTAAGATTCTGTGAACCGTCTGACACAGTGGGCTGAAGGCCAAAAGCTCAAGATCTTGCCTAGCATTTAAGAACAGCAGCTACAGTCAGATGCAATTCCAGCTGAGGAACAGTAGATATCTGACCCCATATACAAGATCTGAGATAAAATGAGATACAACATTTTCAATCTGTGTTATAGTTAATAAGCTCCAAATCAAAACTACTTGAAAAATTGCTATTTTTTTCTTTCTTGCTTGATTTCAACCCTACACAATATAAGTTTAATTTATTTAAACCTAATGACAGATACAGAATTACAACTCACAAGCACCGACAAAGGATTTTTCATACTTTTGTGACTCAATCTCATGAGATTTCTCAATTTCTGTAAAAATTTAATGTGGCCAATGCATTATTTCTGCAAGCAGGCAGTAAGGAGTCAATTAGGACTGCAGATTTCAAACCTGAGTACTGCAGAACACTCAAAGGTAGCTTCCCAACTGCTCTCTATGTAGGTATCAGGTAAAAGAAGATGCAATACTGCACACAGAGAAGCACACAGAGTCCTTTAGAGTGTAACACGACTAGGATACCATGTCTCGGTATCATTCTCCACTCCTCTGAAATCAAAAAGCTTCCAATGAAAAGCAAACAGAAACCAGGGCTCAAAGGTGTTGCAGTGGTGACCTGACTGCAGGAAGGATTCAAAGCCTGGATGCTTTAGTTCGGCTGATTCGATACCGGCTGACAACAGCCACCACTCAGTCACCCCTGCAGAAAGTGAGTCACTGCTTGGAGCACATCCTGAGAGAACACAAGCAAGACCATTATCCTTCCCCCAAAGTCCCATCGATTTAGAGACGCAGTTGACACTGCTGAAGCCATAGAAAGCTGAAGGACTGCTTCCAGAGTTTCTACTTTGACCCATTTCAACAAATCTGTTGGGGGTGGGAAGGGAGGCAGTGGGAAGAGAGGAAACAAGAAAGTCTGACACTCTGAGTGCAGGAGTCATTAAAAGGAATCTTCAGAAAACAAACAATAAAAGGTTTCTTTCATGCAGCATTTTGCTGGTTTGGGCTGGGGTAGAGTTAATTTTCTTCGTAGTAGGGGCTGTGTTTGGATTTGTGCTGGAAACAGTGTTGATAACACAAGGATGTTTCTGTTATCTCTGAGCAGTTATTGCTTACACAGAGTCAAGGCCTCTTCTGCTCCTCACCACCAGTGAGCAGACTGGGGGGTGTGCAAGAAGCTGGGAGGGGATGCAGCTGGGACAGCTGAACCCAGCTGACCAAAGGGATATTCCAGACCATGTGACATCATGTTCAGCGTATAAAGCTGGGGAAAGAGGGAAGAGGAAGGAAGGGGGGGATGTTCAGAGCAATGGTGTTTGTCCTCCCAAGTCACCATTAGGTGTGGTGCAGCCTTGTCTATCCTGGGAATGGTTGAACACCTGCCTGCTGTGGGAACCAGTGAAGGAATCCTTGTTTTGCTTTGCTTCTGTGAGTGGCTTTTACTTTACCTATTAGACTGTATCTCAACCCATGAGTTCTCACTTGTACTCTCCTGTTCCTCTCCCCCATCCCGCTGGGTGGGGCTGTCACCAGCTGGGGCTAAGCCACAACAAGTATTAAATAAAACAAAATCTAAAACTAGGAGGGTCAATCTGCTATCCACTGTAACAAGAACCAACTTGGAAATGAAGTTGTCTTCCTCTAATTCAAGGATTTCCAACCTCCTTTAGGCTCTCCAGGAGCTGTCCCTGTTCATTCTGCCTGTTGTCACCCCCATGCCACAGACCACGGTGGCAGGGCTGTGCCAGGAGCCGCAGCAGGAAAGCAAGCCTGCTAAAAACACAGCCCACCTCTCCTCTCCTAACTTCTGTTGCACTGACACAGTTCCCTGGTCAGGTGTTGTACCATTACAAACGGGAGGTGGGAAAACACAAGGAGGGCTGGTGGAATCCTCCTTTCCAGCTCCAACCTGCAATTAGGTTGACCCCAAGTAATTACAAACCTGCAGCCTCATTGCAGGAAGGCTTCAAGGTTGTTTTCTTCTACGGCTGACATGTTTCCCTACGAGATGCATACCTTGATAATCACCTAGCCAGCGGGGCTGCACCACACTGACAAAGCTTTTCTGCCCTTTTCATGACAGGAAGCTTCAAACCAGCCCTTCTGCCCCCTGATCCCTGAAAGCAGCTGGCTGGCATCTCTTAAAAGTTGAGTCCCACCAGCTTCTCCTAGAACTGCTCACTTGGGAAAACCACTATAGAAAGAAGTAAGGCTTTCTTGGACACTTATGAAGCGTCTCATCACCGCTGGGCTGAAAAGGTGTGACGGGGCAGAGACTGCAGAGGTCCCTGTCCCCCCCAGCAGCGAGAGACAGGCCCTGAGCAAAGCCGCCTGAACACGAGGGTGTTGGGGACAGACACTCACGCCGGGTTCCTGAGGACAGATGGACACTCACACCGGGTTCCTGAGGACAGATGGACACTCACACCGGGTTCCTGAGGACAGACACTCACGCCAGGTTCCCAAGGACAGACACTCACACCGGGTTCCCGAGGACAGACGGACACTCACACCGGGTTCCCGAGAACAGACACTCACATTGGGTTCCCAAGGACAGATGGACACTCACACCGGGTTCCTGAGGACAGATGGACACTCACACAGGGTTCCTGAGGACAGACACTCACGCCAGGTTCCCAAAGACAGACACTCACACCGGGTTCCCGAGGACAGACGGACACTCACACCGGGTTCCCGAGGACAGACGGACACTCACACCGGGTTCCCGAGGACAGACACTCAAATTGGGTTCCCGAGGACAGATGGACACTCACACCGGGTTCCCAAGGACAG